>RJWM01006607.1:0-83322 GCA_004363535.1 Dasyprocta punctata
GATATAGAAGGAACACATCTCTAAAGTGAGTTAGATAGATCCTGTTATGTATAATTTTACCCCATTCAAATTTTCTGAGGATTTAAACTTACAACTGAGAATTTTTGACATTGAGACTGAGATTAAAAACATTTCACTCTCTTGAAAGTGGAGAGTTGACTGTACTCAGTTTAGACAACTTCATCAAAGACAACTGTAGAACCACAGGCAAAAGTACTGTGGTTATCAAATATGAGTGTGAATTGAGGATCGGAGTCAAGTAGATGTGAGGGAGAAGGGAGATGAGAATAAAACAAGTAACATATATTGTCATTGTTTCCACTGCATCTTAAAAATTGTTCAAAGACAACCCAAAATCCATTCCTCACCACCTTTATCACTGCTGTCCTCAGCTGAACTATCAGGATGTCCTCAATCTTGTCATAACTGTCTCTGACTCAATAAGTGATATGCTACCAGTTAGTTGCACACAGACCCCAGAAAATCCTTAAAACAAAGTATGAATGCATGACTTACCTGCTTAAATCATTACAGCGGCACCTACTGAACTGAAGGAAAAGAATAAACCCTACAAATGACCCCAAAGGTGCTGCAAGCACATCACCCTCTTCCCTCTCTTCCTTCAGTGTCTGATTTTTCCTCTAGAATTGACCTGGCTTGTTTTGCTTGTATAGTACCAGGCCCTTCAGGAGGAAACATCTGGTAAAAGGAGCTAGAACTGTGCCACTTCTGAAAAGCTGAGTTCCATTTCACCTCTAGGACTTTGCAAGACAGATCCAAAGCTCAGAGTTGCAGGGAGCCTGGGCTGAACTGCAAACCCCAGCCCTACACTTCCCTGACCTCCTCTGTGTGCTTTCCCCATGATCATTTGCTCTTGGAGGGCAAAGAAAGAGGCCTTGCAAGCTCAGAAAGCATCTGAGGCCCTGGAGCAAAAACTCAAAGTTCTTCTACCAGGGTGCAGGTTATGGCTTTGTGTGGATCTTTGCCAGAGTTTCAATTTTTCTGGGTCAGGGATAATCAGGACAAGCAGGACCAGGCACAGAGCACAGGGCCCAGCTTCCACATTTCCTGTGTTCTGAACCACTCCTCTGTTTCTGCTCAACATTGGTCCTCTAACCACAGGTAAGGACCCACTTAGACTCTCCATTGTCTGCAGATCTGGTACCTGGGGTATTTCTTGCAGGTATGCATGTGGCTACTCCCTGACTGCCTTCAAAGTGTTGCCAAAGGTGTTGTCAGTCATCTAACCTTGATACTTAATTGTACAATTACTATCCCTACCCTTTCACTCCCATGTCCCATATTTATTTTTGTTGAAACTTTTGTTCACTTTCTTAGATATTTTGCTTTTATTCACTTATTTTTTTAATGTAGCCCTCTCCTAGAATGTAAGCTTCTTAACAGCAAGAAAATAGAACAGCCCCTTATTTTATTAGCATCAGCTTTTAGTGGGTACCAGAGGACTTTGTGTCCTACTTAGCCTGGTTCATTTCTTCAGGTTCACTGTCAATATCCAAATTCAAGTAAATGTTATTCTTTACAAGAATTACCAAAATAAACTTTAGTCTTTGTATACCCTTCTATATGCATGTGGAATTTTTGAAAATGCAAAAATGTGATTATACTGCTATCCTGACTGAAACTATTTAATGTTTTCCTGTAGCTCTTAGTATTAAATGAAGATTAGGTTAGAAAGTACATTTAAGGAGTGGCAGCCATATAAACACAGATAAGCTCAGACATTGTCTGAGTCCAATGTTTAGATACATTATCATTGTCTGAGATACCTAAATACAAACCTATTTCTTACATTTTTGAAGTCTGAGAAATCCATAGATCAAGCTCTTGGTGTCTGATGAGAGAGCACTTCCTGGTGTTCTCCTTGTATTGTCACATGGCAAAGAGCCAAAGAAGTGGAAAAAGTCTCTTACAAAAGCACTAACCTGATTCATGAGAAATCTTCCTTAATGATCTTACTTCCTCCAAAAATCCTAACCCACTATTGGCATCATCTGCAAGTTAAAATTTCAAGATATGAAAGTCAAACAGACACGGACATTCAGTATATAAAAGAGATCATGGGATTTTCCCCAGTTTAGCTGGACTTTAACCTGTGATCACTGAGACAAGGGCGAATCATACCTATGTGTATTCTGCAATTTGAGCAACAGACATAATGTTAGACCTGATCCAATCTGGACTGTACACCCCTCCAGCCAATCCACACTAAATCACCTAGACCCATATGCGTACTTCTCAAATTTATTTTACTTATTTATTTTTTGTTAGCTTATTAACAAGTTAATTTTTTAATAGTTTTAGCACAGTCAGGATAGAATCTAGACCCCCCTTATTCAAGGTTTGGTCATTGGACAGACAGCTGGGATTCACTTTCTTGGAAATGGGGCCTAAGACACTTTTCATCTTTTAATCTTTATTTTTATTAGTACATGTTTGCAGCACACAATGATTACATTCATTGTGTGGAGTTACTAGATCTTAATTCTTTTTATACCTCTTTCCACTCTTCCAAAACTAATGGGAAACAATTAATATATGGAAACTAAAACTAGAGATTGAGTCTTTTGTAAATAAAAAGTAATTTTATAATTTTAGTAATTGACTATGCATGGAGCTAAAAGTCATCTAGATTTAAAACTAATAAAATAATTAATAATTTTATAATATAAATAATATTCAAAATAACAGATGATATTGTCTAACCCATGGCATCTTTAATATGCATTTTCTCCAGGATTTTACCTTACATATGAGCCAGAACATTTATATTGGAACATGTGCTCAATTTTTAATTAGTAGCTTTGTTGTGATTTTAATTGCATAGCTTGGAAGTTTTTTCTGTTGTAGCTGAAGGATTCAACTAAAATGATTACTCATTTTTAAAAGCATGTTGTTTTCAAAATGTTGTAAAAGAAAAAGGGTCGTGTTAAATTATTTAGCCCTTTTTGAGATGGAATATAAATATTCTGCTAGACTCTTTCAGTGCTTCTTGGAAACTTCTCCATTCTAGATGCATTGATTATTTCAGCCCATCAAGGTGCTCTTTAGTAAATGATATTGTTAGGGAATCGATTTTTATGCAAAACAATAATGATTGCTTTTCTTTGCTGTTTTTTAAAGGTCATGAAATGAATAAATAAATAAGCTATCGTCTTGGTAAATTTGATACCTAGATATAGCATATTTCAGATATATTTTGTATTCTGAGTCTTAAATTCTTGCATGTACTTTGTAAAAGCAATTTTTCCCACACGTGGGAAAAACCTGAGCCATAATTGTATGCGCTATTTACTTTTTATGGCACTGATTATTATAGGACTTTCGCAATGAACAAAGATCAGTTTAAAAGAAATTTGAGAAAATGTTTTTCCAGTGAAAATTATTATTAAGTGGAACAATTTTTATGCCAAATTTTATCCTCCAAAATATTTAAAACACATACTGTAGAACTCGCCAAGCAGTTTTCTTGAAGAAAGATGGTCATATTACATATAGATTAGTAAGTAACCATATGTTATTATCTATCTCTTTTCTCTTTATCTTAGTTACCTCTATCTCCTTTATCAGTTTCCTTGATATTTGTGACAGTGATGTTGTAGTTTTAAACATCATTGTTCTCATGTATGTAGCTCTCTCTTTTTAAAAGAGTATTAAATGATTATATTGTAAAACAACATTTATTGATTATTTACTTTTCTAAAACACACAAATGTAAGAACAGAACACTTCTAAGACTCACTAGCCCTTGCAGGACAGAAAGATGCCCTGGATAGAAAGCCTAAAAGTGATTTTCTGTATTACTAATGTCTGAGCTTCATCACCCTACAGTTGCTTGTTTTGTCACCTCTGACGAGCGAAAGGAAGCAGGCTAGAAGATTCATGTCACAACATGGTACGTCACAACCACTTTAAGCCTATCAGTATTAACCATTCGCATTTTCTAGTTTGTAACTCTGGGACAGAGAATCAAGTAAGCACATACTTCCAGCTAATTATACTGTCCTTATGCTTTGAAGTTACCTTTGGGATTGACTGTGCTCTTTAATCACATCTTGTGTTTATTTCAAAGTGCACTCATGTGCAATCTCCATGTTCAAATATAAAAGTTTTTTTCAGGACCACATTAGGTTGCTGTACATGTTTATAATTCTGTAGTGTATTTGGGGTGTCACATCGCTGGACAGACTGGTCAATAGTGGCACACAACAGAGGCACATGGACAACTTTCTCACTGCCAGTCTTGTTCTCTGTTCAGTCTAGACAGCGTGCCATGGTCAAAGCAGAGATCTTGAACTCAGTGGTGACCCTGGCCAACTGAAGTGGTGCTCTTAAGTAACAGGGATGCATTTCTTAACCATTAGTTAAAGTGAGCTGTCAAGAAGTGCCAGATCTTTTCTTAGGAAGGGTCTTGAGACAGAGCTGGAGGGTCTTGGCTTTCAGGCTCTGGAGAGGTCTACTGCGGAACTTTTTTTCGTACTGCCAGGAGCTCACGATTTTTTTGGACTGCCAGGAACTCACAATTTCTACCTGTGACCTTGAAGATACCATTTAGTTTTGGATCTACCACCTGGGATACAATCCTGTACACTTCTGCTTCCCACATCCCTGACTTACCTACACTGTCACAGACCTTTGTTTTTTTTTTTTTTTTTTTGTGACACCGGGGATTGAACTCACAGCCTTGTGCCTGCCAGGGCAGGCGCTTAAGCCACTGAGCCAAAGTCCTGGCCCTGGTTTTTTGAGGCAGGGTCGCACTATGTAGCTCAGGTCGGCCTTGCGCCACGTTGTAGCCCAAGCCGGCCTCGAACTCACAATGCTCCACCTACCTCAGCCTCCCGAGTGCTTGTCACAGACCATTTTGCAATTGATTCTTGTTCACTGTAGAATTTCATTTCTGCTTGTCTGAATGTGTCTACATAAAGCTATTCACATTCTTCTGCCTCAGGTTTTGGTAAGTTGGCTTGGTGTCCTGTAGACCTGGCATGCCTGGTAGAAGTTGTCAAACAGGCCTGATCCTAGAGCTGATCTATGATGAGATGGATGAGCTGGGGGTCACCATGAGGACACAAGACTGGTTAATAGGACTGCCTCTCCACTAACCCTAGTCCCGCATATTGCTGTCCATACTGAGAAACTCAGTGTGACTTTTTCTTTTAGGCAGCAGAGCAGGTGCTTGTGGGGCGGGTGGCAGCGTAGGCGCTGGTGGTCTATATGTAGTTCTCTTGTTCCCTTAATAACAACTCTTTTTCCAATCAGGAGATACATTTGAAACCTGCTTTTGTGAATAGATGGAATATATGCAAATACATGTATTAAAATTCATCTATCTATCTATCTATCTATATACATATAAAACACACATGCATTTTTTATATGTCACAAGTGACTATCAATTGTGGCACTCAAGGAAAAAAATATTGCTTCTTTCTATTTTGGCTGTAGAAAGTCTCTAAAGAATAGACAAAAATCCATGCCAGATGGTTCTGAGAAAAGTTGACTTAATGATTCTGCTGTTTGCTCTGAGAGAAATGCTTTTATGGACAGCAAACCTAGCACAGTCATACACCCCATTTGTAGGTATAGTCTGTGATACAGCCTGCTACTCTGACATAAGTGATACTAATAGACTTTATCTTTATCAGCTTCAGAGTTCTTAAAATATAGAGTTTTTCCAAGCTGTTCTATTGCATGAATTGCTATGAATCTGCTTAAAGTACAACTTCTTGGATCACTGCCTTTCTGATGTAGATCCATTATTTCTAGGACTGGGTGCAAAAATTTGTTTTTAATAAGCATTCCAAGTGATTCAGTTGTAGCTTCATTCTACTTAAGGAAAACACAAATAAGCTTGCTGCTGACAAGCTAGGAGGCTCCTGTAATATCTCCTTGGGTCTCAGAAATTTCAGGCAATTGTTATTATTTGTGATCAGTTAAAAATTTCCCTAGCCATAATTAAAGTGGTTCAATAATTCAGAATTTATAAAGATGAAAAAATAATTAATTTCAATAAACAAAGCCATATTAATCATGAGAGCTACATTAATTGTGCGTTTAACTTTAATGATTGTTTAATAACAAGCAGATGAGTTTATAATTATAAATGATTATAATGCATTCCTTTGAACTCAAAAATAAGTAACTGCCTGGCATCATAAAAATTTTTCAAATTTGTAAATTTACTTTCCCAATGACTAGTAAAGTAATACAGCCTAGCTTATTTGCTTTTGTAGTTTTTTTTCTTATTTTGCCTCAAAGATATTAAATCATTTTCAGCTCCTTCAAACTTTTTGTTATTTTTTTAGAAAAGTATTTGTAAATAGGAAAGTAGGAATATTGGTATTATTGCTATGTTAAGGTCAGAAGGTAACTTTGGAAGCCATATTTATCTTTTACCCCATTACCTGAAGTAATGAACCACAGTAGACTTTTAGCCTTTCCATGTATTTCTTCTTTGTTTTTGCAAATCCTGCTTAGTGTGTCATCTATGCATGTTGCTGTATCTAGAATTGTACAAAATAGAGGTCAGTAAAACTTTGAATAATTCAAAAGGCAATAAAATTTGAACTTTTTAGAAAGGTAAAAAATGATTACTAAGAGAGGATTGGGAAATGAAAAGCACTGCTCAAATGTACCTGTAAAAGCAATTGAAACTAATATTGACTTCTAAGCATGCAGATTTAATTGGTCTTAGGTCATAATGGAATCTCTATATTTAAGGTGCATAGACCTTCTCGTGAATGACTAAGCTTTGTAAACAATGAAGCAACATCACTGAAAGATTTGGTTGCTAAGTGTACGCTTATAAAAGTCTCCATAGCTAAACTGGGGAGTGATTTATGACACCACACACCAAACATGGGTGAATCTTAGATTTAATACACAATGCACCAACTGAGTCTTTAAACTTCTTAAATGCAGGTTGATTTAAGGTGTACTTTACCTACTAAGAAATGCACCCATTTTAAGTACTGCAATATATTTGGAAGAGTCTTCTCTCTGTAATGTCCTAGTGATTGAAAGCATTAACATACTATTTTGAGAAAACATTTATTAATCTTAAAAACTGGGAGCAATTTTCTGCATGTATTGCATGAAAATACCTTTATAGCAGGAAGCCTCAGAAAATGTCTCAGGTCATCTGCTGACAATTTTTAGTAGTGTGACTGTTTTGTTTGAATGAGATCATGTAGACATAATTGTTGTCAGTATAGAGAAGACTAGTTATTACCTTGTTATATGTGTAGCTTTTGCAACTCCTACACTTCACAATTATTTAGAATTCAAGACATTTTCAAATGTGTAATATAAACCAAATAGATAGTGAAGGGTGGATATTTCTGTATATATAACTGAATTAAGATCTTTAACTGCCAAGTTTTTGCAAAATCAGAACACACTGCTGATAGCCCTATAATGCACGCTTTTATTTCATTTGTGCTTACTTAAAAAAATCAAGCATGAAATTGCTTGGATCTAATAGATGGATATTCTTCACTTACATTATTTTATTGGTTCAGTAGTTAAAAACGTGTTGTAATTTAATGGTCAAAAACGCCCAGCAGACTTTGAACCTTTCTACAAATGTAAGTTTCCAAGGTTTGGGTAAAACTTGGAAATAAAGAATACACTTGAGTAGAATATTTTGTTTTCAAATCAATAACTGTTGACCAGTATTGAGGTTTGTATTTTTAACTTCATAGTCTTTCACTTTAATCAACTTTTACCTAAAGGGAAAGCATTCCATTTATTGTTCATTACATGTTCATTCTAAATTTTTCCTATTCTACTCCTTATGAATGCTATTGAATGCTATATTTTTGTGTGTCAATGAGGTTATCAAAGTTTTAACAAATCATGCGCATATCTCCACTCACATACCTTTTCATAACCTAATATTGATATCTGATTAATGCTGGCATAGGTACAAATGTGGTTGAACTTTATTTAAATAGTTAGAATTGGGCAAAAGTTCACCGCAATAAAATAAACCTCCTAGCTCATCATGATGAAAATAGAAAACAAATGTTGTGTTTAAAGAGAACAACCAAAAGACTAAAATTACTTGGTCAACTTGAGTTTAGCCTTGGCAATGGATGTGTTGCACACTGATACTCTAAGTTCTTAAAACTATATATAAAATAGAACAGAGTTTCTTTATCAAAGTGATTTACCAGTGTTTTCTAACTAATCATTTTGAATGATTATGTTTATTATATAGCATTAGTAATGCTGCTTACCTAGGAGAAAAAAATTTTTTTGAGAGAGTGTCTTGCTATGCAGTTCAAGAGCTGAACTTGAACTCACTATATATTCTGGGCTGGCCTTGAACTCACAGCCATCCTCCTGCCTCAGCCTCTAGAGTGCTAGGATTATATGCATATGCCCAGCAGGAGAAAATATTTACAAAAATTATTTAAAATATTATAAAAACAAATTGGAATTGAAGAATGAATAGAAAGGTACATATCCTATTGGCCAAACCTAATACATATTTTCATTATTACATTTTCAATCCATATTTTTTCGTTTATTTTTAATTATCATAAAACTTAACTTCAACTTTACTCTCCACTCATGAATCAGGGATAAAATGAAATTGTATTTAGTTTTGTCTTCCAATTTTTTTCTAAACACATTTTAATAAGAGAGATAGGACAAATGGATCATAAAAATGAGAGATAAGATGTTTCAGCTTTCACTGCTTTGAAACAATCAAAGGTTAATGAAACTCTAAAGTCAACATACTGGAAGTCCCCACAACCACAGTACTTTAACTGTTATAAATTATATGATGATTACAAAGATCACATTAAAAACAATATAAAAAATATGTAAGTGCTTATCTTTTTATATTGCCATCAAGAAAATTCTGTTCGAAAATATATTCTATATTCTGAATAAATTATTCCAATTTTTCTGACAAGACATCTTATGCATACTGTCGGGGCCAATCAGTATGTTTCTGACCAAATCTTTAGCCATTCCAAGCTTAGTGTTTGCAATGGTACTGTGAGACAAGTACTACTATTATCCTATATTAGAAACTATAAAAATAGGCAAAGGTGAATTAAGTAAATTTCCAGGAACACACAGTCAAAAATTAATAGAGTAAGAACTTTATCTGTAATCCCAAAGCCTATAACCTTATTTACTATGACAGACAGTAAATTGTAATAAACAAGTTAAAATACCCATCAAGAATATACGGTTGCTAGGTGTGATGAAACATGCTTGTAATTCTAGCACTCTAGAGACTAAGGCAGGAGGATTACTGTGAGTTTGAACTAGCCTGGGGAACATAGTGAGTTCAAGGCTAACTTGGAGTGAGGACCTGAGTCAAAAAAAAAATATGTTTGATGAATGACAAACCTGATTGTTATGACAAACTTAACTTTGATACTAGTTTCATTTTGTACTCAACAATCTAGCAAAGTTAATGCATCATAAAGTTCAGCAGTAGGAAGAGACAAAAGACCCTAGAGAAAATGACAGCAACTCTGTGTATATGTTTCTAGTGTGCATGTGTACACACAGGGTAAAGACAATTGTTCTTGAGGGATTAGTTCAGGACAGGCTCCTTGCATACCACATGAAGTTTTCAGATGCACAAGTACCTTATTTGTAATGATTCAGTATTTCAATAGAAGTCGTGTTCAACCCCAATGTATTTTCAAATCACTTCAACATCATTTACAAAACCTATCAGAGTGCAAATGCTATGTAAATATTTGTCATGTTGTTAAGGAAATAGGATAGCAAAGAGCAAATCTGTGCATGATTAGTACACATGCAGCTTTCCTTTTCCAAATACTTTTCATTTGGAAACAGGGAGCTGAAACCATTGACTAGAACTTATGAATATTGAGGACCTACTATATTCGAGTATGTGTGCGTATCTGTGTAAATGTGCGTAAAGCAGGTTATCAAATTTGGTAATACAAATATATAATACAAAATTCAAAGATTACAAATATCTAGTACTTCCTAGGAGAAAATTATTATTATCAGTAGTTTTCCAGAGAACTCTATATATTTACAAATAAATACACATTTATACTCATATATTTTATAGTAAATGGTATATGTAAGCACTTCATTTGCTCCTAATTTCTTAGCTTTTACTTTTTTTTTACTTGGGTGGTCTGTTGTAGTAGTCACTACACACCTGTCTTTTTTAAAAATTGTTATATAATATTGTGTTTTATATATGGCCTCTAACTTGTTACTTAGTAATGAAGTTATAAATTCTTTCCAATTTTCATTATTTTATACAAAACTGCAGTGGATATACACTATTTTAATGTATGCAATTATATTTGTAAAAACAAGACCTATGGATATAATTCTGGGTTAAAAAATATACATTTTTAATCTTAGTAGAATCGCAAAATTGTTATACACCAAACTGACATCAGTTTCCTATTCAGCTGCACATGTGAGAGATTGTCACCCATGGACACGCCAATTCAGTGTTATGCAATTATTTTATTGCTCATGATCTGGCAGGTTGAAGTGTCATAGATTCTATTATTCATGTGTTTATCTTCTAAAGGCCATTTTTGGGGGGAATGTCAGTTCATATATTTTGCCATTAATTAGCTCTCTATTCTATTACTTACTAATTTGTAAAAAACTTCTATTCATTCCAAAAAATAAAATTTGGTGTTTGATATATTTATTTCCATTTTTTTCACTTAATCTTCTCATTTGTTAGGGTGTTTTGAACCAAAAAAGCAATTATAACTCTATGTATTGCATTTATGAAACATTTCTCTTTATAATCTCTTAGTTTTGAAATATATTTCAATAATTCCTGATTGAAGATGTGCTTGAATAGAGAATAGTATGAATGAGAAAGCTCTTTAGTGTTGCCTTGTAATACTTTTACAATTTCATATGTAGGTTAAATATTTTAGTTTATTTGGGATTTATTTTGATTACATAACAATCCAACATTATTTGTGTTTCTGTTAGTTTTTACTGAGTTATTTTACACAGTTACATAGATTTGAAATGCTAACTTTAAGGCCCAAAAAAAACATTAACAGTATTTTTAAATTATTCAAAAAGTCATCCGCCCTGTGTTAGCCATATAGGTCGCACATAAATAAGGGAGACATTATATTACTTTGTAAACCTTGAAAGCAGATATATACTAACTGAATCATATTTCAATGTGCAGGCACTTGTTTTAGTACACTCCTCATAAGAATATTCAAGCAATGAAGTAATAATTACGGGTAGTGAAAGGTCGAAGAATCCTAATCACGAAGAGGGAAGGAATACCTGACAATGAAAAATCTTAAAAGACACCATCGTAATACACCTACCGTTACCTCTTCAGAAAGAATAAATGCCTAAAATAAACACTACAGCTAGGGTTTTTTTGGGGGAAAATTTTACAGTTTAACTAATTATTACTATATTAAAATTTCTGAAGATGAGTGGGAGTCATCAATATACTTAAGCTATGCAAACACACCTGAATAGGCAATGACGTTTATCTTTTGTGTGCATTCTTAACCATCTTTGCTTAACTCAAAAACCATAATTCCCCTTTTGCCGCTCTAGTCCCTATGGAAGATGAGAAAGAAAATGACTCCTACTTGACAAATGGTCTTCCTAGAAAATAGTCTCTATTATAACATGCGCTTCCTGCATGTGCGCTATCACCATCAAGATAACTTATTCTTACAAGTGAAAATGACTTAATGAACTTCGGAATTTTACCCAGGCAATTGAGATAGTGCTGAGAAGCTTATTAACACCCACACTGCATGTGAATTCATTATTCATTAGTTAGGATATATGGTAGGGTAAACTCCAAAGTTGTTCATAACAGTTGAAAAGTGCATGAACTTTGGAGATAGAAAACTATGGCTCTTCCATTGACATCGGACTTTGAATTTTGTCTTTCCCATCTGTCACTCTGGCACAACTGCTAAGTGCAGTGTGGTTTTACTTTGCCTACCTATCTGCCTTCCTTCTTTCCTTCTCATCCCTCTACCTCTACCTGTCCCTCTTCTTCTCTCTCTCTCTGTCTCTCAAAACAAGAAAACAATATAACACAGAGTATAACAGAAAAGCATAGACATGGGAAATCCCTTTCCTTTTCTGTCCTCTAGAAATCATTTTGATTAAATCATACCAAATGTTCCCATTTTCTTCAAAAGTTTACTATAATGACTGAGGATACACTATTATTCTGAAGTGTTTTTATTTTTGAAACGTTCTTTGTGAAATACTTTTTACATGTAGACTTTGTAAATGATGAAGGTTAATTTACAAAGTGATCTGAAATAGTCAAACTATTTCAAGTAATAGATTTTATTTTAGTCAGTATGTGAAGTTTTTAAACAAAAAGTTATCATAAGCTAGAGTCGCATAGCATTGTACATTTTGAATTCTTAAATTATTTTAAAGTTTTGGATAATTTTTCTTTATGTTTGAGTGTTCTTACCTTGGCATACTTATGGTATATGGTTCTAGTTGTCTTCTCAGATCTCTCTACTTTTGGCTAGTTTTTTAAAAATTATCTTTTCCATTATTGGTTTTCAAAGAGTAAACATGAGCTTATTACATCTTAAAAATAATTCACGCAGATTTATAGATTTTAATTTAATTGCTGACATTGTTGGAAAAAATAGCAAACAAACAGTATGTAACGTCCCCTATTTTATAGCTCATGATCAACAAAAACACTAAAAACGATCTGGTTTTATTGTAAATTCTTATTTCTTAATGTAAAAATTTAAATGCTACTTAACAAAATAAATGTGGGGTGAGATATAACTTAAATGTATGCCTCTCCATACCCACTGAGGAGTAATGGAGAATAATTAGCGTAGGGACTAGGAAGTGTATAGTGGGAGGGTAGATAAGGTTAGAGAAGAATGGTTGGGAATGATGAATGGATAATGTGTGTGAATCGTAGTGATTCCCTTTATTTTTTCATTTAATGTTTATTTCTTTTAATTTTAGAAGAAAGCTATAATTCTAAAAGGATTACAAAAAAGAAAAGAATGAGAGATTGATGCACAGCTGTGTCTTGACACATGATACAGCATATCCTGTTTCAGTAAGTAAACACGCATCAGATATCTTTGTGTGTGTGTGTGTGTGTGTGTGTCTGTGTTTAAGACAGGATCTTCCTGTATATCCCAGGCTGACCTCAAATCCCAAATGTTGGGATTATAGGCATGTAGAAATGTTGTCTATTCTTTTTTTTCTTTTTAATAATTCTTTATATTTGATAACTAAAAGCAAAATTGTAACATTATCTTATTAAGTTTCCAGTGTGTACAGAGATAATATTTGAAGCAAATACAACAGAAAGCATGGAGGTGGTAAACAGACCTTTCAATCATAAGATTTCCGCACTTTCCTTACTAGTGAAATATTTATTTAAATCAAAAAACAAAACGTTAGTGGAGCTCGTTCTTTGAATACATGAACTCTGTTGTGAGTTTGCACAACTGCAGCATGAAAATATTCAGAAAAAAAGCATTTCTACTAAACATTTATATTTTTCTTGGCATTATTTCCCAAACAATATAACTCGGTGTACAATTCTCTACATATAATTTTCATCAATTTATTTATTCCTTCCTACTTTTGTCTTTCATTTATTTTCTGCTTTTTGTGGTTTTATTTTCAGCATTTTATGCAATTTCATTTTTTCCCAAGCATTTCAGAAAGGACAAATGATTTATGCTTCTTCCTTTTTAAAGCTTTCTTTTAGTAATTGCCCTAAAATTTTTATATATGTTGACAATTAATCAAAGTTCTCTTTGAAATACCTCTATAATTCATTAGAACTTCTAGTACCTTCTAATGACAAAATAATAAAAAAAAGTATCTGCTCTAGCATCACTAAGCATGGTCATTATTTTGGACACCATCTCTGCAGTTATCTGAAAGGTTATTTCTGATTTGATTTTTTTCGGAGCCTTATTCAATTGTTTTGTTGTTACCACTTCAGAGAATCCAGGTGGGAGGCTTTCTGATTGTCCCACTTCATCATCTCTGGGTTTCCCTCTGGTGAACTGGATGTCTGGGGTTCTTGCTTAAGTGTATTCCTATTTTCTTTTCTTTTTTAGTTTAATTCCTGTGAAGCTTATAAATTGCCCAGGATGGGTTTCTTTATTACTAGTATTTAGGACCCTTTGGCAATGACTACTTCTCTGAGGCATCTTTCAGGTATAGTTTGTTTTTATGTTTTGAACTTGTTGGAAGATTCTACCTCTTCAATACATTGGAGAAGAAAAGTTGCTGCTTGTTTGACTCAGTCCTTGGTTCTTTGGCACTGTTTCACAGTATTTTCTGTGACCCTTTGTCAATCTCAGTCATGAAACACCAGGATGAACAGCAGTTTAGAACAATTGTGTCATTTTTGGCTATAGTGATACAAATATCAACAAATACAGTCTAGAAAATGACAAACTAAACTAAGCATTGATTTTCCACTTTGACAGTGTGAACTAGATTTGTGGTTATACAACAAAACCCAAAACAAACCTGAAAATTGTGTGCTATATACAAGTCCTTAATATGCTAATTTTGCCCTCAGGGATTAAAATTTAAAATGGGTAAAGGAGAAAATGGAGAAGAGGAAGAAGAGGAACAGATTAGAAGTAAGGTTGCAGGACAAATTTGGATCATGCTAACTTTGGGAAACTGATGTAGAAGACTGGAAGGAAAGAGAGAAGGAAGACATAAACAGAAAAACAGAACAGAACCACAACCACAAAGAGGCTAGAAACCATGTTCACATTTATATAAAAACAAGGTCAAACAACACAGGAGAAAAAAATGAAAACAAAAAGCAAAAAATACAAATCAACCCACCACCACAACAACAAAAAAATGAGACAGAGGAAAAGAAGGCCACTTCTGGGTTTGTCTCTGCTTTCATTAGTAGATAATCTGTGAAGACTGAGTCCAGTTATGGTTTGATTTATTACAACCAACCAGCAGCAGTTTTTTGGTGGAATAGTGGATAATCTCAGGGAGCCTGCACTTTCTCACCATGATCAGAATCATTGAGCTTGCCTCAGTCCAAGCACCTTCCGCGGGCCTGAGCACAGCAGGAACCAGCTAGATGGTGCTAGGGGCAATTTTAAGTACTGATCTCAGGTGGTCCAACTCCTAAATGACTCCAGGCCAATTACACTCTTCCATGGAAGTACTAAGCCCTCTGTACTCACTGCCAGGTAGTACAGCCCTTCTCATCTGCTACTTCCCTCCACTGATGCATCTCTTCACGGATTTCTCTGGGGTGTCCAACCATCGCCATGTGTACTCAGGTTTGAACCACCCCTCTTGTGCAGTGAGTCCTGTCTCAGGGACAAGGGGCTGCCAGCTACCTCCTTCTTCTTCACTGAAGTTTCCTTCTTTACTCTTTCTGTGGGCTTCAGTTTACACTTCAGATCTTTCCAGGGGACCCACTTCCCTCCTTCTTGTCTTCCTCATGTTGCTATATTCCAGCATCTGGAGAGCGACTCTCAGAGAGTCTTTCTTTGCTGCTTATAGCTCTGCCATCCTGGTCTCCACATTCCTTTTTTTTTTTTTTTTCCAGACTTCGTTTATTCTGAAAGATTAAAACAAATTTGTTTTAATTTGGAAAGCAAAACTGTTGAAAAAGAATTCAAAATTAATGAGATATAGAAAACTCTTTTTTCTACTATATAACTATTTTTCTCCTCGGAATATTATTTTCATACTAATTAATGAAACAGGATACTATTTTCATAAATTGTCTACAAGAGTAATATAAAAACATTTAAACATTTCAATTTTACATTTAACATTTTATATTTAAAAGAAAAAGTTCAATTGCAATTTCTCATTTTTACATATCAAAATTTGTAATTTGATAAAGGGATGATTGCTCTGTTGAATAGGAATAATTGAATTAATTTCATAATATTTTAATGTGCCTGGTTAGTGAGGGATACCATAAAGACTAAGATAGATATAATGGCCTAGAGTCCCATATATATTTTAATTGATTAGAAGTTAGGTAAATAGGCTTCTAGTTTACCACTGAGGGTACAACCAAATAAACAGATCATTTTATTACTTTGTTATAAGTGTTATGATGTCATTTGACATTTTAATTGTATCTCTTAAACTTAATGCTGCAATTTTAAGAAAAAACAATTTTTATTAATGCAATTAATTTTAAAGTTTTGCTATTTCAGCACATTTCTTGAGTGTGTATGATGTACAAGTTACTTTAGAAATACAGAATAGGGGAGGGAGATATAGCTTTGTGAGACAGTGCTTGCCTAGCCTTTCTCAAATTGCAGTTCACTTTAAGCAGTAAACTTGGAAACTGGTTTCCATACTCCAAGACTAAATGAAAAAAGTTCTATGTTAGAAACTTATAAACCTGGACACCTTGAGGTGGCTATTATAAATGAAAAGAATAAAACAAAGTAGAGGATAGAGAGTTAAAAGGAATATGGCAATGATGTGAAAGAACCTTTTGTGAAACTTGTGATTCCCCTACTTTACTAAATCCCTGATACTTAACTCTAGTGCCTGTTATTCCTTAGCTTTTCCTCAGTGGATGGATATGATCCACCTCTGTGCTTCTGATGACATAGAAGAGTAAAAGCTACCACCATTTAAAGTCCCTTGACTCATTGCAGCTTAATTGTCCTCCAAATAAGCTTTTAGTGATTATAATTGCTGAGGTAACTGGTGATAGTTATTGGAAATGGCTTAACAACAGACTGTTGCATTTAATTAAATATTGGGGAAAGAATTTGTTCCCTATGTGGTTTATGAACTTAAAATAGTATGAATCTAAATCAATATGTGATAAATACTGATCATGACATCATATTTCATGTTAGTTTTAAAGACATTTTGAGAAATTGGAGCACATCTTGGATGTAATCACGTGAACAGAATAATTTTTCACTGTGCTATATTTTGAAGAAATATTCTACTAATAGTCTAATTTCCCTAATTTTTTACTTTGGAATTATGAGTGCATGCTAAATTCATAATTTTAATTTTTACATGGCTCTTTTATCATGCACCAGATTTTGGTTTTTACGATTAACAGAAAGTGCAGAACTCAAAGAATGCTCTGCATAGCCATCCTAAAGTTTTAAAGAATGTTCTATTTAGTTTATTACCAGTGCTTGACTGACAACTGTAATGCTTCCCAGAGAACTATCTATAACAGTTAATGTAGCTGTTGGTAGCAAGGAAAAAAGACTATCTACTCTCTTTCATCATGAGAGGAAGTCCTTATATTTCCTGTCTTGGTATGTTTCTTCCAAAGGGAAATGTTTGAGATCATATAATTATGATCTCAAACTTATTTTTAAGTCTATTTCTTTTTTTGTTAGTACATGCTTATATTACATGCAGTTTTCAGTCATCTTGGGGAGTGGGTACATGTGCATAATACAAATTGTTTCTTTTTCAAAGTATCTGTCTCCATCAACCCCTTTCCCCATTTTCAGTCCTTTTGGCATTAATCCTAGCTCATGTTTATGGCATATAATGTTTGTATTCATTGAGGTTGTTAGGTTCCTGTACATGGCTTATCTTTATTTCACTTATTAGTCCTTCTCTTCCCCCTCACCTCTCACCCTTACTCTCTTAGGCCTTTTACCATTTGCAAAAGATCCATCCCTTTCTCTGGTGTTATCCATCCTTTATTAATTTCTTTGTTTGTAGTTTGCTTACTCAAATGAGACAACCATACAGTATTTAAGCTTGTGTGTCTGATTTATTTCACTCAACATTATATTTTCTAAACATTATCCATTTTCCTACAAAAGTCTCCTTTCTTTCAAATTTGAGCTTCATAGGTGAATAGCACTCAATTATGTGTAGACAATGCATTTTCTTTTTTCTAATCATCTGTGGATGGGCGTACAGGCTACTTCCAAGATTTAGATAGCATAAATTGTACTGCTATAAACACTGGTATTTGTGTATCACTATAATAGTATGTCTTAAACTCTTCGGAGAAGATACCTAAATAGGGCATAGCTGAGTTTTGGAGGACTAGGCTGGCTGAGGAGGCAATGATTAAACTTGGGTCCAAAGCACAGTTTATGTGAGGAATGAATGATTAAACAACAAGAAGTTTACATTAGTGAAGCATGCTGTTTCTGGCCATTGTCCTTCTTCCCACCCTTCCCCCAAAAAACTACCGATACCTGAGACAGCTCCTTGGCCAAATTGTTCTTCATGTGCTTTTTTCTCTTACACTGATATTTAAATGAAGCCTAGAGAATTGTCATATTTGGGGCTTCTCCTGAGAGTCTCCCTAATGCTGGATGCTATTGGTTGAGATAACCCCTGCTGCCTTTCTGTGATTGAACTGCGTCTTATCTCCGAATGATTAACCTTCTGTGTTGCCATGGTCAAACACTATGACATTGGGCCATATGGAATTTCTAATTTTAGTTCTTCAAAAAATCTCCATACTGATTTACATAGTGGATGTATTAGTTTGGGTTCCCACCAACAATGTAGGAAAGTCCCTTTTTCACCACAGCCTTGCCAGAATTTGCTGTTCTTTAAAATTTCTTAATGATTGTCATTCTTTCAGAAGTGAAAAGGAATCTTAGCAATGACTTAATTTGCATTTTTCTAATGTCCAGAGATGGCCAGCATTTTTGTTTTATACACATGTAAGCCATTTTTACTTCTTCCTCTGGGAAATGTCTGTTCATTTCACTCGCCCATTTCTTGACTGGGTAGTTTATTTTAGGTGACTTAATTTTTTTGAGTACTTTATGTTTTCTAGATATTAACACTCTTAGGAATAGCTGGAAAAATTTTTCCCATTCTTTAGTTTGTGTCTTTACTCTACTACTTGATTCTTTTGCTGTACAGAAGCTTTTTGATTTGATATAATCCTATTTTTTTATTCTTGCTGTTATCTCTTGAGCAATCATGGCTCTGTGTAGAAAGTTCATTTATATATCTATGGCTTCAAGTGTTTTAAGTTATTTTATCTTCCAGTAGATTCATGTTTCAGTTTTAATGTTTGGATCTTTGATCAGTTTTGTTTTTAATCTAGAACATGGTGAGAGATATGGGTCCAGTCTCAATCTTCTGCAAACTATTATGTAGTTTTTCCAGCACCACTTGTTGAATAGGTTTTATTTAAGATGCAAAAGAGTGTACTGAAGGATTTGCAGAACTCTCAAAGGTTGAAGTTTTACTACAGTGATCACATTAAATAATGTTATTATGCAAGGAACATTGTACACTCTCTAAAACTAATCAATGACGTCATTTAGCTCACTCTTCAGTGTAATATTCTATGTATTTTCACATGTTGACATTTGGAAACCCATCATTTGACTCAGAATTTAGGGATAGTCAAGACCCTCAGATAAGGTTACATTAGGGAGTCAGATCCTTGTAAGAAGTAGAAAGGAAATAGGTTCTGCATCACAGCAAACAACTGAACTGACAGTCTGCTGTTTGACACCCACTGTTTTAGAAAAGTAATTGCTTTTCTGACAAATTATCATAAACCATATTGTGTAGGTGGGTCTTCAAATTATAAACCAGAGTAGGATTGAATTCAAATTATACTTTTTGTTTTTAGGAGAGACATTATTCTGGTTTTAATGAACTACACATAAAATGGTAATCATATGTCTTACTTCAAAGCATTTGGTAAGGATTAGGACAATTTACACATAGTATTCGCAGTTAAATTCTATATAGTTGAAAACATTTGGGAACAAAATAAGCTGTATTTAATGTTGCATGCATTTTAAAATTTAATTTGTTAACTAATATGCAAAAATATCATACTCAATGATATATATTATATTCTATGGAAATTCTGAGAAAGGGAAGCCTTCTGAGATCATCAAATCTTCTTGGACAAATTTGAACATGAAATATGATAGGTAGATCACAAGGATGATTTCTTTAGAAATGTTGATACTAAAATATATTGACATATTTTAGGAGAAAACTGCATGGATGCAAAATTTGATTTCAGAATGGTTGATTTTGAGGAATGAAAGTTCATTCAAGTAAAAATGTACAACAGAATGTTGGGTATATTGTATTTGGTGAGAGGATTACAATAGAAAAAAATGTGCAGTAGAAAGTTAGGAACACATTAGGTGAGAAAAAAGTAGAAAACAAATTTAGTAGTTTTCACCACAGCTATGACAACTGAGGGATGAGTTCTCAGAGGCATACAATTTTGGAAAGAACCAAGTATCAAAGTAATTTTAAAAGTCAATAAAACATTTATCTTTTTTTTTGGCTGATCTATCTTTAAGATATAGCTCAGTATCCCCTTGACAATCATAAAAAATATGAAGTGTTTACATTCAGAAAGCAAATGTTGCCTCTTTTCTTATCAAAATCAAAGATAAACCTAATTTTATTTTAACCTATACTGGTATAAAGAAATACTCCATTTATATATTAGCTAGTTCAATTTTTTTATGAAATTTTTTTCCAAAATATTTTATCTCTTTGGTATAGGAAATACTAGGGAAATAGAAAATTACGGTAGCTTTATTTCTAGGAAGATGCTAAAGGAGAGATAAACTTTAGAGAAAAGAGAATATATTGCTTTCCAAGACTCTTAATTATAGCTGAAATGAAACATTAAATTTTGTATAGTCAATATTTGATAAAAATTATATGTGATTCAGATAATTCTTTCTTCTTATAGATTGCTTGCAATCAATTATGATTAAGGATACTTATATTTATATCTAGTGGTTGACTTTGAGGACAGGTTGTATCTCTGAGTAGTGGATATCATGAAGATAAACAGTCAACTGCTTCATTTATGTTCCTTTTAAAATGCAATTAGATGTTGGACTTGATTCTTATTCTGAATGATTAAAAAAGTTAAACCAGAGATCAACTATTGTCCCTACTTTTTATTCTAGAAGAAAAACTAATAATTCACTTAAAGCAGTTTCAAATACATATAATTTTACCTTATTTTAGGCATTTCAGTGTGACAACATTTAAAGTGAATTTCATACCTGGGCAATTCTGTCACATATCCCAGATACATTAGAAACTTCACTTCTTGTCTATAATTGAGTGAGGAGAATGCTTTCCCTGAGCAACTGTCACAGAGCTGCCACACAAGATGGACGCGATGTGGTCCCTTATCATCTAAAAACCTTTAAACATTGTGTATTTTTTTACTATAATAAAATGCAATTTGATGAAAATAAAGGTTTAAAAATACAGAAAAAGTGCACATGAAATTTACACATATGATAAACACTTACATTGGTTTGCTTTTGATAGTTACATGGGGATAAAAAAAGTATTGGTGTTGAACAAAGTCTTTTTCATTCATTCTAGGCAAAACTAACAAAATAAAGCAAACAGAGAGAGGTAGAGAAGATTGAATCTGATGTTTACCTCCTAAATATTCAAGGTATTTGAATTACATATTACTCTATATTCATTACTATATATGTATCATTCTACAGTTGTGTAAAGCAAAATATTGACATTTTAGTTTTTATTCTCTATGCCTACCTACAACAGTACCGAATACTGGCAGATTGTTAAGTAATCACTAAGTAAGTTTTAGAAAATCAAATTAAAATGCTTTCTTAACTACTTTTTGGCAATAAAGACCTCTCAGAAAAGTTTTGTGAATTGAAATTATACATTATTATATTTGTGATAAAAAATACTCTTACTATGTTAAATATATAAAATATGGGAAATTAAAGTGTTTTTATTTCCCCACTTAATTATTGAATTGAATATTTAATTTAAATATCCTAATTTAGAGGAAGAAAGGATGCATTCTATGAAGAAATTTGTTGTCATTAATATGACAAATTTTAACTAGTTGCCTGATAAGTTCAAAGAAAAGTTGTACATTGACAGAGTATCCAAATTGTTTTTTGTTGTAAAAGTGGTAGCATTGTGATCTTCCCAGCGTTCTACATTGTGTACAGAAACCTAAAACTCCACATTTTGAAGTATTAAGCAAGACTCATTTTTTACAAAGAGATCATGTTGCCAGAATTGAGGTATCAAAAATTAAGAATTCTTGATAACTGTTTATGGAAGGAGATGATGCATTATTCATTCTCTCTGCTGAACATTTCTTGGTGAAATGAGGTTTTAGCTTCCTTCTAGCAGCCTTTTCATTACCTAAAATACTGAATTTGGTATTTTCTGTTAGCTGGGTAAGAGGGAAACAAATAAATTAGATATGTACATTAAAGTAAGTGTAACACATGAACCTTTCCTAGACTACATTTTATTATCATATAATTGAGTAATATAGCTAAAATTTAAAATAAACCACAAATATTGCTATGGTTTTATATTGTGCTTATAGATTCAGATATACTGGGGAAACCATTAAAATGTTAGTATTGCAATATCTATTTTGTACATTTCTTGTGGAAACAGGAAAATTTTCTAATGAAATAAATTGTTTTCACTAGCCTATATTCTCATTTACATTAGTCAGTTTTCCTATCTTTTGTTTAGAATACAGCAACTTGAAATCACATCTGGTTTTGATCATGTCTGCTTTATGTATAATACATAGAGTAGGTCAGACAATCACATATAGATATATTTTTAATCTATTAATTTGAAAATGTGGTAATTTGAGATTTCAAAGTCTGTTAAAATGAATATAGTTTGATCATATCAAAAATAATTATTGAAATAGAACAATGCTTTCAAATGCCAAAAACAGAATTCAGTAATTTTAGACTATTTCACTCCATTCAAAGTCTTTTATATACTTCATGACAGAGATAGGAGGAGTATCATACATTAATTTATCCTCCCTAATGTAGAGCTGACATTTCATGGCATATCAATATTTTAAAATAGTCATAGAAATCCTAAAATGTGAATGTCAAAAATAAAGCTAGATAATATTTTTGCTTCTTTATTTGTACATTGGCTTGTAAAACTTACACATCAAATGAGCCTTTGTATGTTCTTCCTTCAGTCACACTTGTTGAAACTATTGCTGACATGAATGGATACTATACTGTATCTTGGAAGATGTTTAATAAAACGAGTGAAGATTTAGATCGCATCTTGGATATGTTGCCTTACAGATACTTCTTCAATACTTTCAAATAAATTTATATTTAAATTGATTTAGAATTTATTTTTAATAACTTCCAGTTAATTAATAAAGCATCTCATTGATTTCATTACATCTACATTTCATTGGAAACTTGCTATCACTGCTGAATGTTTGGCAGAATTAGAATTGAAAATTAATTTCAATCAGTCGTATAAATATAATCCAGCATAGTTTTTATCACTTACACCAAAAAGTATGAAATTGTGTGACAAGAATTTAAAAAGATAATTGCTAAAATGATTTCAGGGTTCTCTAATTATATTGCAAAGAAATATGGCTTTAAGTTTCTAGTAAACAGTTAAAAGTAAGTAAATTTCACAGTGTTAGGGAGATCAGATTAATTTCTGAATAGCTTCTAATTATTTATTTATGTTTATTTCTACTGTTATTTGTGAAACTTCTATAAGCCATCAAATAAGACAGTCAATAAGACATCAAAGAGTCAATTCAGAGTATTGATGTTTACTTTGAATTCCCTTTCAGACATTTTTATTGACTATTTCCAATGTGTAACGAATATTTTATATACCAGAAGTGTTTTTCCCACAGTCAATTTCTTACAATTACAATATGGACAGTGAGTAAACCAAATTTTTAACAACTTGGAAATTCTAAGACAATTTTCATTAATGAGATGTATTTTTAATCATATTTATAAAATTTATGATGACTAATAAAACATTTTTTCAGACATAAATTTTTATTTGTTTTTCCACTTTATTTGAGTTTCGCAGCATTGTTAATAATTCACAAGACAAAATAACTTTTTTTACATATGGCATAATGGAAATTTACTAGGTCGCTGTTTTTTTTCTATTTGCTCCAGTGAGGATGAAAGGATAGGTTGTGAATGTTATTAGAAGTTCATTATGGACTTGAGTTTAAAAGCAACTAACTTCCATCTATTTCAGTGTATCTGAGTTGCTCTAATAAAACATGAAATTCAGTGATTTAAACATGGCCAAAATTTATTTTTCATAAAGGGCAAATACCAAGGTGCCAGCAGATTTGATATGTGGTGAGAAAATATTTTCTGTGTACTCACAATGCCAAAGAGGTAAAATCTCGTTCTTTCATAAAGTGGCCCAGCGCTGTTCTTGAGGGACCCACTTTCATGCTCTCACCCAAAAGCATTCAGAGCAGGTCATCATTCAAGTCTATGGCTTACATTTGAAAAATGCAAACTGAGAAAAACAAGTAAAATCTTTCTCATCAAATAACAATTGAATGATACTTCATTCTCTAATTTACTTTATAATTAACTCTATTAGCCATTTTAAGATTTGTATTGTATGTTATTACTTCTATATGCTTATGAATCGTATATATACATGGAGTTTCTGGTTCTGTAAAAAGACTTGGCAGGCTACATAATGGGTGGTCAAAAGAGGCAGTAGATAATGCACACAATCCAACAAGGAACCTTTTGATCCATACTAAACATACTTAACTTGTCATCATCAGAATTCATAGTTCAATAACTAAAATCTATTCTTCAACAAAATACTCTAATTAAGAGATGCAAATGTTCATTGTTGAGAAATGATAGATGGTTTCTTAGTCAACAGTTGGAGATGAATTCCCTAGATGTATGGGTAACTATGATCTAAAAGGACATTCAGGAATCCAAGACTTTTCTAACTGGCTACTTCTGTGTTTTCCAGTGGGAACCTGATCAAAGGTGTCTCACAGAAACACATGTGCATTTGGTTCATAGAAAGATTTAAAAAGAGGATGTAAGGGGCAGGAAGTTTCTTACAAAAGTGTAATGAAAAAAATTAAAATGTTTTATGTACTATATCAATTCCACATCAGGAGTATAAACAGTGTACTGCAAGCATGCACCAAAATATGAAGGGGATTGAGAGGTGGAGGGGAGGAGGAGGAGAGAGAAGGAAAATGGGATGAGAAAAGAAACTAAGATGAATTAAATACATAGATCAACTCCCTACAAGAAATGTAAACATTACATACTACAAACATGTACTGATGAATAAAAAAAAAAGCAAAACCGGAAATTGTCATTTAGAAGTTACATGCGTGAAGTTGTGTTACATTGCTTAGGATTTCATTACACTATCATAAAGAGGATCACGAGAGCTAGAAAACGTACCATGTAAATGGGTGGTCACATGGCCCCTTGAATATCGGTTATTCTATCATTAAAAGTAAGAAAAGAGAGAAAATGAAAATTTAGGCGTTCAGATTGCAATAAAGGTTTTAACATCATATTGCTGAAGTAAAAGTTGACTTTTGAATGTGTTACTGCCTTATTAACAAGTATGTCCTTATGTAGACTTTGTTCTTCTTCATTTTTGAACAAGGGTTATACTACCTGGCAACTGGATTACTGATTGTCTTTGCATTGAACATGATCCAGTTCAAAGTTAGTGTCCTGTTCTATGACCTCTCATTATAGTCACACAGCACAAAATCAACTCCTGTGACAATCCCACCAGTCTTTTGCTAGTGGAACTTGACAAAGAAGAATTTATATAAATGTGCAGCTGATAGTTGATGCTGTATCTTGCTCCACACCAAACATTGTATGAAACATTTTAAAGTAAGTACTGTGAAGGCAAGAAAGGTATTGCCCACGCTATCTTAAGTATTCTCAGTTTTACTTGGTTAACAGAAACAATTATGTACAGATTTAATATGAGGTAAATAGAAAATACATTCTTATGTGGAAAGAAAGGGGAGGAATTTACACTCTTGAGGGCAAAGGTATAGACCTGATTGCTCTCTTTGAAACATGAGTGAAATCAATTGGGTATTAAAAATGTGGATGTAATTTGCAAGAAGAAAGAGTAAATCAGCCTGGCGTGGTGATACCTGTAATTGTAGTTCTCTGGGAGGCTGAAGTAGGAGAATCTCAAATTCAAACACAGTTTAAGGAACTTAGCAAGACTTTGTCTCAAACAGAGCTAGAGGTGAGAAGGAGGGAGAGAGAAAGAGTGAGCGAGGGAGAGAGAGAGAGATGAGGCTGAAGAATGTAGCTCAGTGTGAAGGCCCTGAGTTTAATTTCCAGTACCAGGAAAACATATAATGACTAATTGGGACCAAATAAACATAGATATAACCTCAAGAAAGTGGAGGAAGTTTAGTAGTAGGTGTGGCAGCAGAAAAGATTGATTACGAGAGTAAAGATGAAATGGCAAGCACAAATGTATGAAAGTTTGACTATGAGTTTAAAATTAAGAACTTTGGTTCCATATCTTTAGGCCATGTCATTATAGCACAACATTGGGAATATAACTAGTTGAATTACTTACTTACTTTCTTTCTTTTCTTTTCTTTCTGTCTTTTGTCTTTTTGAGACTTGTTATCACTATGTGGTTCGGGTTGACCTTGAACTCATTTTGTAGCCCAGGCTTGTCTCAAACTCACAACCATCCTTCTGCTTCAGCCTCCTGAGTGCTGAGATTACAAGCATGCACCACCATGCCTAACTTGAATTACTTTCTTGGAGAAGAACAGGTGGCTGTACTTGATGGCATGGGTGCCCGTATTTCTAGCTTACCAGGGTCACACTGAGTAAAGGGCAATTATCTTGGACTGCATATAAAACAAGTCATGAAAAATATTGCTGAAAATCACATAATGATGTTAAAAGTTTATGACCTGGCAAAGGCCTGTTACTAGACATTCAGTGCCACATGTAGGCTTTGGACATGCCTAATCTGGGTGAAAGGGCGGTAATACAAATAGGTGAAGTTTCTAGTATCAGTAGTAAGAAGCACAAAATTGCAGCCTGTAAGTTACAAATTATAGCAGGAGTAGTAAAATGAATACAAAAGATTATGTGTAAGGCATTGAGGGAAAGCATGCGTGACATACTGCATCTACATATAATAAAGAGCAAAAATAAATTGCAAGTTTTGGACCCAAGTGATTTGGAGAAAAGTAGAGATAACAATTGTGACAGGGAGCTGGATAATGAAAGGTCTTGGTAGAAATGGCAAATTTCTCTTTTGAGCTACTAAAAATGATTTATTTGGAGACCTAGATCTGAAGCTTAAGGGAATTCTAAGATCTACAGGTAAAAACTATGGATCAGCTGTTCCATGTAACAGTAAAAGGTAGGATTTGTATATATACAATGACTTGTAAGTATCCTATTTTTCTGGAAGCTTGTCCCAAATCTTCACATCTCTTTGTCCTGTGTAGGCCCTTATTTTGTTTTGGTCTCTTTCTAAATTTCTTTGCTTTCACTGTTTTTTAAATGTGTCCTGGTAGTCCGAGCTTTTCTTTCTTCCTTTCTCTTTTCTTTCTTGCTTGCTTGCTTTCTTGCTTTTTTCTTTTTCTCTTTCTTTTTTTCTTTCTTGCTTGCTTGCTTTCTCTTTCTTTCTTGTCTTTCTTTCCTTCTTTCTTCTTTTTTTTTTTCTATTTTAGTAATTGTGTTTACATCTTTTCTGTCTTCTAGAAAAGAAACAGCTCAAACAAATTCAGCAGTTCCCAGAGCCGCCTCCCAGCACTCATCCACCTTTCATGTAGTCATTTTCTTTCTAGGATTTTTCATGATTGCCTGGGAGAAACAGGAGCACTGTGAATGATATGTTGGTTTGAAATATCTCTGCATTATCAACATAAAAATCAGATTTTTGTCTTCTGTTCCAGTTTGGTGGTCAGCAACATTAGAAGCCAGAACATAATGTTCAAAACCATGTAACTTTTAACCTAAAGTACATGTTTAATATACATGATTTAACCACTATCTATTAATTCTGAAGTGCAAATCTGAAAGTTAAAGTACATTAAAATTTATAAAGAAAATAATCTAGCACTAATCAGTTTTGCTTACACTAGGTGTCAGTCACCTGGTATCATTCAATTCCAGTCTCAGCATTTACAACGTTTTCTATCTAATAACCGACTCAATTTTGATCTTACTTTGTGTCATAGAATTTAAAAATTTGTGCAGCACTGGAATATTAGTACAGTGGTACCTCAGTTCGCAATTTTGAGGAAACGACTGCATTTGTGTCTGTCACCCAATATAGAGTTTATAAACCAAAGTTAAATTTTGTCCAATATTTTTGCTTGAGAATTGATTTGTTTGTGAACAGATAAGTTTGTGAACTGAGGTATTACTGTAATTGACATTTTAAAAATTTGTTAGTTTTCAAACAATAGATTTTAATTTAAAATGCCTTCTTTCTTTACTTATCATTTTGATACGTTTAAAATTGTATACTTTTATGAATTTGTTGAATTTACTTGCTGAACAATTCATGAATACAACGATACTCCACTGGTTGCAAGTCATTGACAGAAGCAGAAATAACAAGAGAGAAAGTAAGAAATAAGATGGATGAAAGAAACTGCTCAAGGGAAAGGTAAATTCATATTATAAGACAGTGAGATCAAGATGAAAAATAAAGATATAAATAATTTTAATCACAGAAAGTCTTTAATTGAAAGGACAAAAGCTATTACTCAAAATATTTATATACATAAAACATAAAAAAGAGCTAATTAAAAGTTCATGGAGTTTCAATTTAAAGAGATTGAAAGCTGGAAAAAGGGTCTGCTATTACTTTTTAGTTTATTTGTTTTTGGGTTTTTGAGACGGGGTCTCTTTGCAGTGTAGTCTGGAGTTTACCTCTCTGTGTAGCCCATGTTGGCCTCCAAATTGCAGTGATCCTTCTGCCTTAGCCTCCCAAGTGCTGGGATTACCAGTGTGCACACAACGCTCAGTTGTTTTTACTCTTAAAAGAAGAAAATAGAAGATAGACACAACTCTAATTAACTATTATTTTAATCTTATCACAGAACTAAAATTTCAGCGAGACAACCTGAAATTTAGGAATCATACTGTTACGAGTCAATGTTTCATTACTTTTTATTTCTGAGCAGTCTGCCATTGTGTAGATATAACAGGCTTTGATTCACAATTTGATTTTTTTCTGGTTTTGGGAAGTTATGAATAAAGTTGTTATAAAAACTGATATACAAAATTTGCAATAAGCTTCTCTATATCTAGTTGAGGTTTTGATTTAAATTATATTGAGTAGATTTGATTGTGAATAATTTACAGATTGCCAATATTGAGTTTCCTTTCCTTTTCTTTTCTTTTTTGGGTACCGGGGATTGAACTCACAACCTTGGGCCTGCCAGGCAGGTGCTAAAGCCACTGAACCAAACTCCCAGCCCTAATATTGAGTTTTCTAATCCATGAGAATGATATATCTTCATTTATTTGAATCTTGGTTGACATATTTCATTCATATTTTTACATTTTCAGAAAAGATATTCTGCATAAATGTTGAAAGATTTATGCTCAGATCTCATTTTGGTGCTATTTTAAATGATTATGCATTAACCATTTATATCTATCTCTACATTTTAGTTTTAGTTTCCCACAGCTCATTGTTTTGTGTAAGAACTTGATAGACTTTTGTGTATTGGCCTCATAGCCTGTGACCTTGGTACACTCTTATTTTGTTTCTAGGAGATTTGGGAAGATTTAATGGAGCTCTCTCCACATATAATTATATCATCCATGAGTGGAGAACAAATTACTCATAAGTTGTATTATATTGAATTTAGTTTTTTGCCCATTGCGGCCATTCTCACATTATTCTCATCTATTTTCCTGTAACAAGAAGTTCTTTATACTTCCCCTGAGACTAATAGTAATTCAGGCATATAGTCCTTTTATATTTTCTCTTATATTCACATTCGGGTGGCCTCCAATGTGAGTTCCTCTATTTTGCATGACCACAGTATTTTACTATATACATTTTTTAGAAGGCCATGGCAGATTGAGTATTGAACTGAACAACTGACTATTTCAGGATCCAACTGAGCTCTATTTATGATTACAAAGCTGTAAAAATAGTATTAAACTATAGTAGCTCATGTAATTCTCTCAACAGCCTTATGGCAGATAATTTTAATATTTTGTAGATGAAAAGATGGAGGTTAAAGTAAGCAAACAAATGTACCCATGGTTTTTCAGGTGCACACAGTCCAGCTAGCATTTATACCCAGATCTCTGACATCAAATGTTTTGCTTTCAAGTACTACATAAGCTGAAACTACTAGTGTAGTCCATTCTAAAAGCTTTGATTTATGAACTCAGAAATGGTTATGAAATGATTTTTGATAAACTTAAGAAATAAATAAAATTTGTTTTTATTTTGAATTGTCAGTCCGTTTATTTCTGCTTTCATGTTTTTGTCTTCTACATTTGATCAGTTCTTCAGTCTTAGGGTTAGTAACGAGTCACGTAATTAACTTTTCTTTAATCATTAATTTTTACTGAAATATAATCTTCTAATCATTAGTTTCTATGAATGTTTTACAAATTCAGTCTTTCAAATACATTCACCAAATGAACTAGAAATTGTTATAAGAATGTCCAAATAATGAAAATAAATGCAGTTTTGAAGAGACAAAAAAATCATTGAAATAACTCCTATGCTCTTAAGATAGTTGTTTGTTAAATCAAAGATTGAGAGGAGTTATTAATTAACTTATATTCACAGAGAGGAGTATTTATACAAACTGCTTTCAAGGTTAAGACTCTTAACACTTGCGTGTTGAGCGTTATTGAATATTGATAGGTTAGTGAGGGTGCAATAAAACTTTACAAGTAGGCCAATATATGTCCGAGCAATTTTTCCTGATCATTAGCTGCCTCACCTGACTCTGCTGGAACATTGCAAATAGAACAGGCTATGAAGAAAAGGTAAGAGTATGAATTGTATTTGTTATTTCTTGTTATAAAAGAATTTGGTTTTCCTTGATTTACATTAGCAACATTTATCTGCTTGCATGTGTTGAAAATTATCCAACAATGTTTTTAAATTACCAATTTATATATGTAACCCTTTATTAAAGTTACAGAAAATAATTCCGGTTCCTCAGAGATATGAAAACATTTTCTTTTCCTGATCTTTTTAGTAATTTTTGTCAAACATAGATGTGATGCTAGTAGGTTTTAATAGTTTTTATATAAGAAAATAGGATTGAAAATAGTTTTGAAAAAGCAGAGGGACACTCTAGCTATGTACGATAAAATATATTTTGTTTATGAATTAGGCAGAGTAGAATGCCACATTTATAAAATTTTCGATGTTTTGAGCACAATTTTTAAATATCACTTATTAACCTACCATCTAATAGCATATTATTAATTTTTAAAAAGGTGTCAATATGTAGTGTTTCTAATACTTTTTGCTTTAAATTGCTGTAAGATATGATCACCATAATTATCTCCTATAAAATAAAAATAATTTCATAATTTATGTTCTAGGTACTTACATGAATAATTTAATTTTGTAAATTACTTTTGGTCTCCTGCTCTCTGAACAAAGAGGGATTTTTGTCATAATAATGTGTATTTTGTCATCTCTTTCTGCAAAATAAAATGTGTAGTCATGCTATTGTCTCCATGACAAAAAAATTACGCTATTGCTTTAAGTGAGCCTTACATTCATTTAAAGTTACACACTAAACATGATTGTTTTATTTCTTGCATAACATTGAGCAACTTGCTTTACTATTGTAGGAGCTTCTAATATCATCTATTCCTTTTTAAGCTTAGCATCTTAAGTTTAGTCTGTTTGAATAATACTGATGCAAGAAACAGTTAAACTTTTACATATCTATCACAGGAAAGGATATGCTCAAATTCAAAACTTATTTTCAACTATTCACTCATGTTATATTTAAAAATTAAACTTGTGCTGAATATTAGTTTCTGAACTACTTTCATAATTTTAACAATTAAGCATATAATAATCGAATAGGGGAAATTGACAGCATAAATCATTTCAATATATGTATTGTGTGCTATTGCAAAACATAAAAAGGATAGATTAATTCTGCCTGCAAGAGCACCAATGTGTTCATGGAAACCAGGCTATCTGAAGAAGCCATTAATCAGAACTCATGCAGAAAAGCAGCTGGGTGAGAATTGAGGAAGGATTCAATAGCGCATAAGGAGACTTGTTATCCAAAAATGTGCTGCAGTTATAGGAGTGGGATGAGAATATGATTCTGAAAATATTACAGGGACAAAATTAATTGAACTTATTAGATGACTGAAAGTGGTAGAAAATTATGGGATAGAGAAATGTTGTTTCAGGTTCAGATAATTAGGTACAAAAACCAACATTTACAGGTGGAGGGACCGCCATGAATCAAAAAACAAAACAAAACAAAACAAAACAAAAAACGATAAAGGATTTTGTTTCTTGTCTGTGTTTGCGTTTTTAAGACAGACTCTCACTATGAGATTCAAGCTGGTCTTGAACACATTGTGTATCCCAGGCTGGCCTTGAGCTAATGGTGATCCTCCTGCCTCAACCTCATGAATGTTGTGCTGGTATTACAGATATGGGCCAACAAATTCAGTTTAAAAAAAAAAAAGAGGGATTCTAAAATCAGAAATTTATGAAACAATTTACCGTGGAAATTCTAATTTTGACCTGGATATATCTATGGCAACTTGAACACTAGGAAAAACAATGAGAATGCATGGTCAAAATTAAACAAGATTTTAGATAATTATTGGAGAAGGATTCTTTGCTAACCTACATTTACATATTTTCTGTATGTTATCTGAAATACATAATGTTATCAAAAAATCAATATACAAGCAGGGCGAGGTGACACACAAACTCTAATCCTAGTACTCAAGGAAACTGAGACTGGAGGATCTAGATTTGAGCTCAGTTTGGGCAAGCTAGTGAAACTCCTCTTAAAATTAAAAATAAAAAAGTGCTACGGATGTAGCCCAATGTGAAATCTCTGGGTTTAGTTCCAAGTACCAAAAATGAAAATTTTACTGATATGAGTGTTTGATACATTTTGTTATTTAAAGGAAGAACTTTTTAATAATATATTTTGAAACATTTTGAATATACTCTCAAACAAACTCACATTTGTGTGTTGTTATATATTAACTTACATTTCTGTTATCTAACACTGTTTAATATGACACTATTTTGGAAAGGAATATATATATTAAATTATGTGAGAGTGGTTATATGTATATATTCTTTTCCAGAATATAGTCATATTAAACAGTGTTGGATGACACGAGTGTGAGTTAAAGTTAAAAGAAGCAGATTATTTTACTTTGAAATTTAACTTATTCTCTTTCAGTCTAAAGTTGCTAATTGATAAGGTATAATAAATTAGGACATCTCCTTCATAGTATCAAAAATTCTAATAATTAAAGAACATACTGCAAGTAGAAGGTTTTTTTGGCCTGAAGAAATGATTCACAATAAAAGGACAAGACGCATCAATTTGAACATATTTTTCTCCTGTGTTTCTATGTGAGTGTACTATGTAATGTTCATCGTTAATTTGCTCCTTTGATTTAAGTTGAATGTATTCTTACATTTTGAATCTATTTCAGTTTGGATAATGAACTGAGAAAGCTGCAACTGTGCACCAAACTTAATAAAAACCAGTATCTATAATTTTATGACAGTGGTGTACTCTAATTGTTTATTGTGCATTTTAAACACAAATTCCTTTCTTTTTTTAGATGGCAAGGAAGTTTAGCGCACTAGAAATCTTTCTGATTGTCCTCTTTGTCATAGCTACAGTAATAGCTATTGCTCTCGTTGTTGTTTTAGCAACTAACACACCTGCTGTTGATGGTAAGTCATGGTAAGAACCTTCATGTATTATAATGAAGTTAAGAAAAAGCTATTCCATTGTACTCATGGATTTAAAAATAATCTTTGAGACATGAAGAAAGTGAAGAAAGATCTACACTTGGTCCAACTTTTTGTACACTTTATGTTCTGGTTATGACAATGAAAAAACATTGTAAATAAGGAGTTTGAGTTTTTTCCATTAATGGACTTCTTTACTTAAATCACTGGGAAAAGAGAAAGTGGCCTAAAAAGAGAAGGTGTTAATGCAAGAGATTAATCCTTGCCCACTGTTAGCATGATATTCTCATTCATGTGGAAACCTAGGTTTTGCTCTGATCCTTAGAAATTTGCATTGTGCTTGTGCTAATGAAGCAAATACTCTCTTCATATTGGTTCAAAATTTTTTTAATAGAAATAGGATGTATGACATAGGGAATTAGAAGGAGGATGAACAACAACAACAACAACAACAACAAAAAAAAACAAGAAGGAGGATGAATCAAGACTTGAAGTTTTAATGACATTTTTCTGAATGTTTGAATCCTGAATTACTACTGTTGACCAAATTTGTTCTTTCTTCATCTCCCTGCCAAACAGAACTAAAAAAGATGTTTCACATTATAGTCACATCTAAGTGTAATTAGCAATCCCTACTATTGCTGTTTTCTTGCTTTCCTTCAGTAACTGATCATTCACTGTGCTATGAAGCACTATATTATTATGATACACATGTGATTGCTAAAATATTCTTCCTTATATAGAGTTGAATTTATTTTTCCTTTCCTGTTCACAGCTTTCTGATCTTTACTTATCAAATTATTCTCTTCACAGCATCTTCTTTTTTGGTTTTCCTCTTCCCTAATTTATTGTCCTCTTCTCTGTACCCTTTCTGAATTCAAATATCTCCATCTTCTTTCTTCATCTGTAAAACACCGATTGTAAACATTTCATGACTGTACATTTTGTTTCTTTTTAAAGACATAATAGAACCTACTATGAATGAATGTTTTTTGAAGAAACATTAGTCAAGGTTCTGGACTGTTATGAAATATTACATTTTAATTGTTAGTGCCTGCAAATGTTTTTGCTAGCTTTATCTTTAATTATGATTTACTTTTCAGTGAAAATTTCCATTTCATACAAAGGAATAAAAATAACTACTAAAATAACATCCAAATAATGAAAGAAATACAGTTTTGAATAATGAAGAACCAATTAAATGACTGATTCTTTTACATTATTAACATAGTTCTTAACGTCTAGAATTTCAAGACAATAGTATTTTATACTAGTATTCTGATCTTTCCCTTGTTAGTGATTGAATTTGTGGTTTTTTAAAAATGCAAGTGTACTTTCATTTTCATTACACATAAATTCAGGTATTCTTTCAACATAAACTACATGATACTTTAGAAAACTATAAAAATATTTAACATCATGTTTTACTTAATAGACTGTTTTCCTCTCCTACTTCAGTTTCATCATCCACTTCCTCACAAAAATGTCCAGCAGCCATAAATGATCCCATTAATGAGAGAATAAACTGCATTCCAGATCAATCTCCAACACAGGTCTGTAAAAACATTTCTTACAACTTTTATGAATATATAAATAATGATATTAAGATAATTGCTTATTATTAGGTAATTCTATATTGTTAAAGAAATAGATATAAATTAGGCTGAATGTATTTCTTCATTGTAGTTTGGTAGAAACAGATAATAGATAACAGAAGTTAATGACCTTGATATTTTGTACCACTGCTTGATGCAGTTTAATAAGTTAATATTTATCTATGCTTAACAAGCTATTGTTAATGTTATAAAACTTCATGCAATTCTGACCTTTCATATTGACTTCTTTTAAAAAACACATGATCTTTGGAAATACAGAACATTTAAGTGAGAATATCATTACTTTTTAGCATGTTTATAATGATGCCATTAAAAAGAGTCCATGGAAATTAACACTCACTTTTTAAAATTTTTTTTTTTTTTGACAATTAGGAGAGAAGAAGAGCAATGGAGAAAATTGAGGGTAGCTGATTGGATTAATGTAACCTTAAATTGAATTTTTATTCATAAAACTGTGAGAATAAAGGTCGATGAATGAGTGTGTGTGTGTGTATATATGTATACAATATTTATATGTGATACATGAATATATCCTGCGTATCTACATTTTGCAAAATCTATAATATGCATGTCTAAATCTTGCCTTTTCCAATGTTCGCCACCACACACAGAATAACAAAATGAACTATAAAATTTCTATTAGTCCTAGCATAAATTTATTACCTCATAGTTAAGACATAATTTTCAAGTTAATTCATCAAGGAAATTCCAAATAGATGCAATGTTCCTTTGAGAAACTTTAGAAATACCAAGTGTTATAGCCTACCCATTGATTTAAAAAAATATGGATAATAATATTTACCAATACACTAAAGGAAATGACAGAGTATTCTTTTTGGTTAATACCCTCCTCAAGAAATGATAGATGGATAATTCCATTGAAAATAACATGAACTCCAAGACTCTCATAGGGAAGCAATGCTTAAAAGTCAATGGTTTATAGTACTTATGCTTGCTGTTGTTCTTTAACATCAGTCTACCCTGTTAGGTTGCTAAACGATGTTTTCAATGTGAAACAAAATTATACACAAAATAAATTAAGCTTTAGAAAATGTATTTACTTTGTAATTTTAGAAAACAAAATGAACTTACGTTAAAATTTAGCTTAGCACATCCAAATGAATCACTTTTGTTCAGTACTGGGTATCACAGCTAGAGCCTTGTGCATTTTAGGCAATCATTGCACCACTGAACGACTTTCTTTGCTCTCAAATGAATTTAAGTATTGTCTTGATATTTTTACTAGAAAAACTGGAATTTAATAAAATATTTTTATGAGCTTCTAGTATTAAGCAAACTTTCATTCATTAAACTTTAAACTTATGTAGAAACTTAGAGAATTTTTCAATGATATATGAAGATGTCAAAGCCATTCTCCTGCTAGATGAGAAAGAAAGCTAGAATTAAAAGTGGAATTTGCAAAGTTCCATGTTAGCTCATGTTCTGTAAACACAGCAGTCTCTATTCATAAATCAGCATCTTCTAACTTTATTTAAATCATTTTATGGGTTAATATTTTCTGCTATAGAAAGTTGATTAATAACAAATGATGAAGAGATGAAAAAAAATCTGCCAGAAATTTAGGAAAGAATCAGAGTAATATTTTTTGCTTTATCCCTTTAGGAGATGTTGCAGATTTCAAAGGTGAATTTTACTTAAACTCTCACTGAGGTTTTTAAAAATTTCCTGCATAGCCTGCCTGGCAAGGTCCTGAGATTAACTCCTGGCACACAAAAAAAATTTGCTGCATACTTAAGTAACGTCACAAATACTTTTTCACTAATATCTTGAAAAGTTCTTTAAAATAGTTCAAGTGGTTCCATTATCTCAAGGGAATAAGTAAAAGTGATTTATTATCTTGATACATACACACTTAAAATTCTAAGTATGAGAATCATAGCTTTCAAATAAATACTATGTGGTTCAAAAGAACTGGTTGATATTTAAATTTTTAAAACTGAATACTTTCCAATAATTTTTCTTAAACTTTAAGTATAATAATTCTCATATATATATATATATATATATATGTGTGTGTGTGTGTGTGTGTGTGTGTGTGTGTGTATATGCATATAGAGAAAAATTGAAAATAATTGGTTGTACTAAATATATTGTACATGCAACTTACTTTTTAACTAGAAAAAGCATGCACACATATTGAATTACAGTAAGAAAGTATGCAATGCATAATTAGAACAGAAATTTCAAAAACAGTCACTATTCCACCCCAAATGCATTATTTAGCTCAGGTCATTATAAAAACTTATACAAGAGATTGGGTAGATTCAATAATCACACTTATTTTCTTGCAGTTCTGGAGGTTAGAAACTAGGATAAGGCTGCCATTAGAATTGGTCGTTACTCCTGGCTTGTAAAGTGCTGCTTCTTATTGTGTCATCATATATTTTCTTTGCACACTGACATAGAGGGAAATTTCTTGTTTCTGACAATGCACCTATTAGACGATGGGCCCATATTTATGATTCTATTTAGCTGAACTATTGTTTTAAGAGTCCTGTCTCCAAATCTAGTCATACTGACAGTTGGTATTTCAATGTATGAATTTGAGAGGGATATAATTCACTTTATTGTTATTATTTAATTTTTATTAGTCAATTCAATATGTATTGTTCTATGTATTAACCTTTAATTTTAGTACTGTATGTGTACACAATCATACACAATTATGATTAAGAATAACATATTGGTCATATTTTTGCTATACCTATTAATGAGAACTTAATGTGTTTTAATTTTGTGACTTTTCAAATGAAGCACAAAGAAGCATGAAGTTAGGTAAGGAAGGAAAATATTGTTAAAAATTCCTAAAATCCTGAATAATAATAATAACTATGTCAGTTAATCTCAATTGTCAACTTGACTAGATTAAGAGAGTCTGGAGAGGTGATTGGATCATGTTGCTGCTATGTTGATTGGTGGCATTGATATGCATATCTACTTGTGTTGTTAAGAAGCAGCGCCCATTGGGATGTGGGTAACTGGGGTTACACCTGTTGAGGATATAATTGTGACTTGTGCTCTTCGCCTGTGTATTGTGTACTGGACATGAAGTGAGAAGCTTTGCCCCGCTATATGACCAGCATGAAGTTTTTACCTTTGAGACTCCCAACAATGGATTGAACCCATGAAACTGCAAGCTACATTAAACTTCTTCTTTAAACCGCAGAAGTTGGATATTTTGTTCAGCCAGGGGAAAACAGACACATGCATGCAATTGATTCAGGAGAAGTGGGGTCATGGCTATGACTACACCTGACCATGTGTTTCAGAAGCCATTGGAACTGGTTTCCAGGAACAGTTTGGAATGGTTTATAGATGCAGTCTAGGGTGTTGTAAACAGAACTTGATTGGTCATTCCAGTCAGAGCTCAGAACACTAGAATGTTGATGGAAATGCAAACAGTTCAGAACAGGCTCATGAGGTCCCAGATAGGCCAGGGGTTCTATTAGGAGTTGGGCAAGGGATCATAAATGTTACACTCTAGTGAAAAAAAAAAGTTCATATGCTGTCCTGAGAATTTGTGGAAAGCTGAGTTTAAAGGCAGTGGACTAATTGAGCTGGTGAAGGGAGTTTCAAACTGTTGCTTATGAACTACCTAGTATTTTTTTAATCAGATTTATAGCAAGAATTGATAGTATGAAATAAAGACAAAAGATTTGAAAAAAAATTCACTCACAAAGAGAGTGCTGTTTGTTGCAGAGATTAGTGCATTAAAAAGACACTAAGTGCTTTTAACCTAGACAGAAGAATACCTTAAGGGAATTTTGTAAATCTGTTAGACCTATTGCAGACTCAAAGTTGCCAAAGTGTAAACTTTTCCTTTGAGAAGAGAGCTTCTGAGTCTCAAGATTGATTTCAGTGTGCTCGGTGATTTGGTTACTCAGAGGACACTGTAGATGGGTTGACTACTGCTCAAACTAATGGCAGACCTTGGTATCATCCCTGAGGTGCAGATTTTATAGACATGTAGAACACAAGAGCTATGAAGTTTAGAGGTTTCCACGCAGGTTTCAAAAGAAGGCCTTGGAAGCCAGGCAATGTGCCCATGACAGTGGATACCTGAATCTGTGGGAAAGAATCTAAGGGTGCAGCAGACACCCCAGAGATTCCAGAAAAGAACATCTGTCAAAATCAGCAGGAAGCGAAGGGAGCCAGCCCAAGAAAGAATCCACATGGCCTGCAACTTCTGTGGCCATGTGTGTGGGGCTGTCTGGAACTCATATACTACAACTCTGTAGTCCTCAAATTGCAGAAGTTATTCTTTGCTTTTAGAGGTTTTGCTTGCTTATGTCCAATTCTTTTCTACTCTTATATTTCTCCATTTTGGAATGAAGATGTTAATGCTGTGCCATTTAATCTTGAGAATACATAATTTGACTTTTATTTTTACAGAAGGTTCTGAGTATAAACTTTACCTTGAGTCTCAGAGGAGTCTTTGAATTGGATTTTTGAGCAAAGCTGGAACTTTTGAGACTTCGTGGGAGGATTAATTCATGTTCAGTTTTATGCACAATAGCTGTGTCATGTTAAGTGAAATTATTAACTTGTTATTGCATTCGTTTGGAATTTAAGGATGGTTTAAGGACATACGATTAAGTGCTAATTCAAGGGGTAGACTTGTGCTTGTTAATTTTAATTGTCAATTGGTTAGAGTAAGAGACTCTGGGAGATGCATTGGATCAATAGGATATTATGCTCCATTATAGTTGTATGTGTTATTAGAAACTGGGGCTCAATTGGAGGTAGATAGTGGTGTATGCTAGAAGAAGGAATGTCACTTGCTGTCACTCATTCACTGTGATTGACTTTGTGACCATCATGAAATTAGCATGTTCACTATATCACATCCTTCTGCCATGATGCTTCTGTCTTGTGTCCAGCCAGTCATGAACTGAACCCCTGAAATCTTTAGTCAAATTCAACCTGCCTGTGTTAGGTGTATGTATAAGACATTTTGTCTCAGCAACAGAAAAATTCACCAAGATAACTAAACTTGCTCAAATACCAAAATTTGTATAAAATGAACTACAGTTAATAACATTTTAAAAACAGTAAGACAGTATATAGTCTAAAACTAATGTTTTGGTTTGTATATTCATTGAATTCAATTATGTTTTCCAAAAAAAATTCATGTCCTCCTGCATTCTTAGAATGTGACTTTATTGGACATTGGGTGCAGATGAAATTAGTTAAGGTGAAGTCATATTGGATTATGAAGTGGTATAAACATGATCACTTGTGATCTTAAAAGAGAAGAGGGATATATGCAGATAGTTAGAAAGAAAATCACATGATGGAAGCAGAGATTGGAGTGGTGCACCTATAAGCCAAAGAATGCCAAGGTTTTCCAGGAACTACTATGCGTACCTTCAGAAGCAACATGATCTTTCCAACACCATGAGTTAGAATTTCTAGCTTTCAGAGTCATTGCTTTAATTCACCTATTTTCATGATTGTTATGGCATCCTAGAAAACTAATAATGTGTATTTTGAGAAATTTCATTTAAGTGTTTTTTTACTGTTTTATTTTATCAAAATGCAATTACACTGTGCTTATTTCTTTTCTCTTATGTTTTAAAACAATTTTTATACACTTCCAAATTATTACATCCATATCTAATTCTACCATTTTACTTTCTACTAATTTTTTTTTTTTTAAAAATCCAGTTCAGAAAGCTGCTGTAAATGATAATTTCTGTATAACAATGTCTTTGCATTGGTGGGAACATTTTTATAGGTAAGCAAGTGGTAAAATTATCTTCATAAATGTGGCACACACACTAGATTCTAATAGGTATCCATGCTCCAGAATTGTTAGATCCACTTTCACTGGTCCTTGCAGTGGGTATGTATGTATTCATGTGTGTATGGGTGCTGTGTGTGTATCTAAAATCATTTTTATTTAAAGTGAAAATAAGAGACTAAAATGAAAGAATTAAGATGCATTATACACATATACTAATGTGACAATTACATGCTTCACGAGTAGTAATAATTATTTTAAAAGTTTCTTTATTTGGCCTAATGTGGTAATTTTAATGTATTTTTATCAGGTATAGCAAAAATTATTACACTACAGGAAAAAAAAACTATGAACATGTAACATAATGTTAAATTTTACTATTAGGCAGATTTTCAATAATACATTATTTCATTTTATTATTATTTTTTTTTTTTAGTGACAGGTCTTGCAATGTAATTCAGGCTGGTTTTGAACTCATGTCTATCTTCCTGCCTCAGCCTCTGCAGTGCTGGAATTAAAGGCATGCAACACCACATCTGGTTCAATAATACAATTTAATGCATAGTGTCTCCATGTCTTTTACATAGAAATTTATGGTTTTTCCCTCATACATAATCTTTCTATACAGATAATAAAATTTCTAGCATTCTGTTTTGTTTATTGAATGCATTTGCAGTAATTAGCTGTGACATTTGGTATGTAAATAGATAGAAGGGATAAAATAGTTAACTGTTAAACTAACAAACCTCTAAAAAGTGTATCTTAAAAATTTTATGTGGAATTTGATACAATCATATATTTTGTCTTAACGTTACCATATTCTTGAAACATAATAAGTAGAAAATAGCATTTCAAGTCTCCTTCATCAACACCTTGTCAATAAATTAATTTATAATTACCCAAAGGGTAGGAACTCTAAAAATATGTGCTTACAATATTACATATGGAATCACTCATTTGATCAATCAAAACTCGGAGCATAATTATATGATGTCTTGTAATGATTCAATTCATTCGCTGTTTTTGTATCTTCCCAGTGAAAGGAATAAAAAAATGACACTTTGTCATGCATATTTGAAGAAATAAAACATTCATTTATTGGAAAAATAGCATCTAACACATCAGACAATAGCACTGATCAAACCCTTCACTTGAAATATCTTGCCAGGCCACGTGCGCACAGCGAGGCTGCTGCTGGAGGCCATGGAATGACTCTGTTGTGCCTTGGTGCTTCTTCGTAGATAATCACGGCTACAATGTTGGTGAAAGGAGAACAACAGATGCTGGTGAGAAGTGCTTTCTTGTGATTCAGTGTAGCATAGTCTAAGTGAAAAGTAAATCTGAAAGCTGTCTTTGAAAAAATATCTTAAACAGAATCAAATAAAATGTACGCCAAAATATTTAAATTGGTTATACAGTATTGAGTAATTAATTTTTTTCATGGTTATATTTTCCAAGTTAAAAAAAGCACTCATTATTTGTGATAAATATATCAATATATGTATTAATATATTTAGCAATTGCATCTTTATATAAAAAATAGTTAACTCGTGACTGCTTTTCCTTTTCCTGATTGAAGGACTTGAAGTCAAATTGAATAGAATATCTTCTCCTACTTTATTTGGAAAAGACATTAACAGTGTACTCCTCACAACTGAAAATCAGACACCCAATCGTTTCCGGTTCAAGGTTTGGTTTTTGATATTTCTACAGAAGGTTTAATAATAGAACATATCATATGCACATATTTTCTGGCTTACCTATATTTTCTTTCTTGAGAAATACTTATTTTAAAGCAAAAGTCTACTTGCTGTAGTTATTACATTTCTTAAATCTGTTTACTCAAATATAGTGTAGGAATATTAGCAGCTTCTCAATACTTAGTTTTGAAAAATTGCATGATAGAGTCCATGTGAAGTATTTAGTGCACTATTTTAAGAGAGGTAAACATGTAAGAGAGGTAAATAGTATTTTTTATCTCAACTATAGTCTATGATGGAGTACTTGTTTAAAATTTATTATGTGGAAAAAATGTGAATAGTGTCATAGAATGTAATTTATATTCACTATATAGTTTACTCTTTGTCACTTCCTTGCTTTATTTATTTATTTATTTATATTTTGTGGTACTGGCTATTGAGCTCAGTCCCTTCACACTGAACTACATCTGCAGTCCTTTTGCTATTTTTAATATTGAGATAGGGTCTTCTGATTTGCTAAGTTGCCCAGGCTGGACTTGAATTTGGGATTCTCCTCCCTCAAACACCCAGAATACTGGGACTATAGGTGTGCATCATAATACCTGGTTTTTTGCTTGATTTTGAAAACAAACAAACAAATAAATAAATAAACCTTTACTGTTTTTAGCAAGTAGATAAGTGGAATCTTTTCCTCTTTTTTATAAATTTGGAGGTGAAAAATTATTTTTATATTTTCATTTTGCCAACAATTTCATTGGAATTATGTGGTTTTAAAACTTTATGTATTTATTCATTTTTGCAATGTTGGGGCACTGTTAGACAAATGATCAACCCAGAGTTTTATCTCCAAGCCTGAAATATTGAAAATAAAATTTAAAATCCTGTGGCACTATCTAAGGGGATGACAATTAAAAAGCACTAAGAATAATTAAGTTCCTGCCAGGCTTGGTGGTGCACACCTTAATCCAAGCACTTGGGAGGTTGAGGTAGGCGGAGCGTGGTGAGTTCCAGGCCAGTTTGGGCTACAATGTGAGTGCAAGGCTAGCCTGAACTATACAGTGTGACCAAGTCTCAGAAAACCAGGGACGGGAGTTTGGCTCAATGGCTTAAGCGACTGCCTGGTAGGTGCAAGGTTGTGAGTTTGATCCCCAGTGCCACAAAGAAAAAAAAAATTAAGTTCATAAGCATCTACCACTCAATAATCAATATTAGTCATTGCTATCATTCAGTTTTTATCAGTCTATAAAACCCTTTACTTCATATTATATACAAAACTTTAAAAACTAATTAAATATCTTTATTTCTTAATATTTTGTAAGGTCTATCTGTGTACAAACACTCATTAATGTTAAAATTTAGATTGTGACAAGATTAACAGCTCTTGTATAAATTTACTAACTGTATTATTTTTTAATTTGAATTTGCATTTTATGATTCAGATTTTAAAATGGAACAATCATTTTGAACCATGCAAAGATAATTTATTTAAATCTTCACAGATTACGGATCCAAATAATAAAAGATATGAAGTTCCTCATCAGTTTGTACAGCCACATACCGGACCCGCAGCTTCTGAAACATTGTATGATGTGCAAGTTACAGAAAATCCTTTCAGCATCAAAGTTATCAGGAAAAGTAACAACAAAATTTTGTAAGCAGAAGTTTTATTTACAGTTACACAAATTTAAATAATTGGTCCATTTTATTCTATTTTTATAGAAAAAGAATATCTTAATATAACTACATTGTTTCAAAGACCAACTTTTTTCTGATGAGAAAGTTGGTGCAAAACTTTGTAAGGACTTTGAAGGTAAAAGGATCCTATTTCCCGTCCATGAAAGGCACTGAAACGTGAATAATCTGAAAATACCAATTGATGTGAACTAAATGTGAGGGTGAAGAGAAGCACTGACATAATTTTAGCTTTGGCTATATTTTTGTTAATGTAGAATTGCTACTGTATGTTGACCTCAGTATTTATTACATTGTGCTTCCAATCTGTAGTATTAAATGTTTGATATTCAGTGATGTGTTAATTTGTATGTTGACATTAAATATTTTATACATATTAAATTAAATCCAGGTTGAATATCTTAATTTAGAGTCTATCAGTTGGATTGTGGAGCAATAGATACAAGGAATTCAGAAATTCTCCTGAACTTTTTAAAATGCTGTTGCATTCCCAAGAATGTTAATTAAGCAATCAATAGTAAAAATCAAATCTCAAATTATACTCTTTGAAAGTAATTTAATACTTTTGCAATTGGCTCCATGCTAACACAGAGATAAAAATACAGCTTCACATGTGGAATCTAGAAAAATCAAAATCAGAGGGTAGAATGGTGTTTAGGGTTAGGGTTAACACCTGGGGTGGTTATAGTACTGGGTATATCATCGGGAGATTTTGGTTAAACAGCTAGACAGGAAAATACATTTTCAAAATTTGTTGCACATGAATTTAGGAAATAATAATTTCAAATGTATTTTAAAATTGCTAAAAGAATAGACTTGAAATGTTTACACCATACAAAATTATACACTGAATGATGTCTACATGAATTAGATTTAGTCATTCAATAACATATATAAAAGTATCATATTATACTTCATATGAAAAATTATAATTTGCAACAAAAGCAAAAACTATTAAATGCAAGCAATGGCATTTAAAATTTCATGCAGAGAGATTTGACCTGCATAAATGTACAATCATTTTCTTTTCTGGAAAATGGTATGGAAGTCAATTGCAATATATATGTGAGATGTGTGAAAGTCAGTATAATGATAGATTAGTAAACTGAGTCCCTGATATCTGGAACCTGGCTTTTTTGTCTGCTAGTTGTGACCTTTGAAAATCCATTTTTATTCTTTAAGTATGTGTTATCCATGAAACCTATAAATAATTGTAGCTTGTGTTAGGGTTGTGATGACGAATAAAGAAATGAATGTGTGTGAAACATTATATTCATGATCTCTAACAAAATTGTGTTGATTAATAAACAAATCTTGATTATAGAAAAATTTGTATTTTCCCTAAAATGTGACCCAATATAAATATTGACATCTTTGAAATTAAATATTCTGTATGAGGTTAACCTAAGTACATATTCGATGGAATATTTTGTATGTTTCTACACTATTTCTTTCTTTATTTCTTGGTTCAGATTTGATACCAGCATTGGCCCTTTGGTGTACTCTGATCAGTATTTACAGATTTCAACCAGACTTCCCAGCGACTATATTTATGGTTTTGGGGAACATATTCATAAGCGATTTCGCCATGATTTATATTGGAAAACATGGCCCATCTTCACACGAGATGAGCTTCCTGGTGATGTAAGAAATTCTTGCTATCCACAGAACCATTATATTGAATTGAATTTCCTATTTCAAATCATCATTCAGTTGTTAGAAATCAAGGTTTTTGATCTTTTATGAAAAGAATGCAGATTGTTTACTTGAGGCCAAAGCTAAATCCTAAATTTAGTTACTAACATTTCATGAAGGTTCAAATAGGTATTTCCAGTTTATGAATGTTTTCCTGTGTTTTTTACTTTCATAGTTTATTATTCCTTTTACAATCACCTTAATACTTAAACTCATTAAGCTAGAATATGTTCAAATGCCATGTTTTATATGATACAGCGTATTCCTGTGTTTTGGGCACCATCTCACCCATCTTTGTGCACTTCTTTTCAATCTATCTGATCATCTTCTGTAGATACAAATTTCTGCAAAACAGTTGATTTTCTCTCTGAAACTTGAGATAGTTTGTCATTCACAAAACGTATCATTGAAGGCATATCTGAATTTTCGTCTCTTAAGAACTTCTTCTGAACTGTCCTGTGCAGGTATAATCTTTACTTTCTAAACCATTCTTTACATTTTAATATAACAATAATCATATATATATGTGCTATTGTTGACTATTTCATTGCAAGAAATGAACGTGAAAGATTCTTTTAAGAAGATTCCCTTGGTACAGAACTACTAATAAATTCTTCCAAACCCTGTTTTGACAGCATTGTTCTCTGTGTTAAATAACTGGTTCAGAACTTCATAGTTCTTTTCCATACATTCTTTCTTATAAAATCCAATATCAAATTAAATAAGAAATCTTTCTCCTTTCACTTCACCAGTGTCTTTTTAAGTGGCCTCCACTAATTCAGCTCCTCATCAACTCTCAACAAACCCTTTCAGGATAGTCATCTATGTGTGCTGTGGGTATGCACAACATCCCACAGGTGAACATGACATTAGTTAGGATAAATAGCTTATCATGGTAATCTAGCTATAATAAAGCAAAAGAAATGATAAGTAATTTATTAATATAATGTTATATATTATGTTCACACAAAATTATTAATTGAAAAGCTTTATGGTACAATGTTTGATATATAGTGATGAAATTAGTATAAAAATAGAAGCAAAATATAGAAATAAACAGTTGGTAAAGGCTATTTAAATATTTTTAACATAGTTAATTTGATTCCAAATATACATGAAATTTTAATTTTTATGTTTTTACCTTATAGAATAATCATAATTTATATGGTCATCAAACGTTCTTCATGGGCATTGAAGACACTTCTGGGAGATCATTTGGTGTGTTTTTAATGAACAGCAATGCAATGGGTAAGAGAAGTTTACCTGATCATGTGATAAAGTGAGATTTCACTTGACAGATTTAAATGCTATCTTTATTCCAGTCATAGATATTAAGTGCCAGAAGATTGAAATTAACGGACAATAACATTTTATCCATTCATGCTTCTATTTTGGGCAAAGTATTATGCGTCATAACACACAGTTAGTTTCTTTGCCCTTAGGAGCAATGTAGAAACATATTTATACAAACTAGTAATCACCCTTCTCAAAGCCAGTTTTGTCAAGATGAGTTAATAGGCTACTACCATTAAAAAGAAAGAGACAGATCTCTATATGATAAAAGTAAGAGCAATTTGTAATTCACTATAATTCAACGAAGTGTAAAATCGTTTCATCTTTAAAATGTGAGTAGACTAATAAGTGAAATAGTGATAATAAATTTACAAAGATTAATGTTCTAGAAGGAGCAGTTATCTAGTCGATTGCATATGAAAAAGTTAAACTAAAATTTTTAATTTTTTTCATAGAAATTATTTTATAACAATTCAATCTTCAGAGAATCTTGAAATAATTAATGGTGATTAGAAAGAAAATTTTAGAAAAAGTCCTGTTTGTTCTAAGATGTCTAGTCTTTACCCACTGCTATGCAATTTCCAGGGGAATCCTTTCTATCCATGGAAATTCTAGGCTCTCCTACCATGAACTTTATACATGGCTGCATCCTACCTTTCTCATAATGTGACTCATACATTCAATGTATTGCTTCTCTTAATTGTTCAAAATAGTGTCAAATAATATAGTTAGCAGTAAGCACTTTATAAAATACCACAATTATTTTATTGCTAACTTTTCATTATTTGTATATATTTCCCTATTTTTGTTTTGCAGAGGTTTTTATTCAGCCGACTCCAATAGTAACTTACAGAGTTATTGGTGGCATTTTGGACTTTTACATCTTCCTAGGAGATTCACCAGGACAAGTAATTAAGCTGTATCAAGAGGTGTGTTTCAGACCTATTTTATATAAAACTATTTTATATTATATTTTCTTCATCTAACAAGTCCATATATTTAAATATAATTTTATTTCATGTATCTGGAGAATCTTAGCTAAATATATTTCAAATCTTACATTTTGTGATACTGGACATTTAAGTAAGGGCCTTTGCATTGAGCTACATCCCAATTCCTTTTTATTTTTATATTGAGATAGGGTCTTGCAAATTGCCCAAGCAGGACACAGGAGTGTAATCCTCCTTCCTCAGTTTCCCAGGTGCTGGGATTACAGTTGTGAATCAAAATGCCAACATAAAACTTGTCATTTTTAAAATATGAGTAAATTATATATTTTCCCATATATATTTTATATAATGTTATTTACATTCAAATGTCTGCCTTTTTAAAATCATTTTAATGCAAGATGGCTGAATTCAGAAGTTAGATTCCTTTGTATTAATATATATTAAACCATTGCTTATTGATAACTTACTTTGAGGAAATAAAGCAAAATGTACAATCTAATTTTCAACACTGAAAATAGAAAATAACGGTCTAGATATATTTATCTTTATATAAACTTATTAAACATCTATTTACCTCAAGTTCATTGGACTACCAGCAATGCCGGCATATTGGAGTCTTGGATTCCAACTGAGTCGCTGGAATTACAAGTCACTGGATGTAGTGAGAGAGGTGGTAAGAAGAAACAGGGAAGCTGGCATACCATATGTAAGTGGAACAAAGGATTTGTTGCAATATATACCTCAAGTTGAACATTGACATGTAAAAATAAATGTAGCTAATTATCAGGTATACTTGGTGTGTGTTTATATGATTAAAATGCTACTTTTAATAGTGAAGTACATTTTATCAATGCCCACAGCTATCAAAATTACATATGTACTTTTGAAGAACTGATAAATGGCTATTTTTCCTAGAACGGAGTATGTTTAACCATGAACAAAATCGCATTCAGTATTATAAGTAGACCTTGTTTTACTGTTCAAATACTTAGCTTATTTTCCATGCAGTAATTCTCATTCTTTGTACATGTGTATATGATTATTTAAAATAATCATCACCAAAAAACAAGAATGGTCCTTTAATGCTTGTATATTTAAGAATTAGAAAAACTACTTTTGCAAGTAACTCCATTGTTTCTTTCATGACATAAAATGAGTATGAATTACTTTACCTTTAAATAATTTTTTTTAAATAATTACTTTTATAATACAAGTTCATTTGAAGTAAAAACTAGTACTATTAGAAAATTCTACTAGTACTATTTATTGAAATGTACTGTGCTAATTTTCAGGACACACAAGTGACTGATATTGATTATATGGAAGACAAGAAAGATTTTACTTATGATAAAGTTACATTTAACGGTCTCCCTGAGTTTGTTCAAGATTTGCATGATCATGGACAGAAATATGTTATCATCTTGGTAATGAAATTTTGTACATTACAACATTTTTTATATTGACACATTTGTAAATTTGTGGGTTTTCTGTAGTTTCTCCTTTTATTGTCAGGATCCTGCAATTGCTATAAGTAAACTTGCCAGTGGAGCAGCATATGAAACTTATGACAGGGGAAGTGCACAACGTGTGTGGGTAAATGGGCCAGATGGAACTACACCACTGATTGGAGAGGTAAAGTTTGATATTTATTAAACCCGCAAGCTTCTGATTTCCTATTATGTTACATCAAAACTTCTCAAAATGTGTGTTGTGTGTGTGTGTGTTTGCTTTCATCTTTGCTTTTGTTAATTAAAAACATTAAAAAGACAGTAAAAACTTTGAAACTAATGGGAGAGTAACAACAATTACTACATTACATATTTCTATATTCATAATGGTTGTTCAAAATATATTAACACAAACCTTCCTTTTCAATGATCTAAGAGACACTAATTGCATAACTATTTTAACTGTGTTCTGCATATATATATTTCCTTTTCACTTTTTCCTTTCCCCATTCTCCCATCACAGAGTTTTTTTTCTTCTGACAATTTCTTCCATATCCCCAATATCTACGGTAGATTTTGGACCTTATTTACTCATTTAGTGTCTCACACTAGTGAGGCAACATGATGTCCACACATGTGGGTCTGATTTATTTCACTTATGAGTATACTCTTGATTAACATCCATTTACCTATAAAAATATCAAGTTTATCCTTCTTTGTAGCTGAATAGTATTCCATTGCATATAAAAAATAAATTGTTTTTATTGATTCCTTGATTGACAGATATTTGTGTTGTTTCCAAGATTTAACTTTTAGAAGTTGTGCTGCTACAAACATGGGTGCACATATTTTGCTGTGGTATGATGATTTTAATTCTTCTGGGGAAATATCCAGAAGAAGTATAGCTGGATCAAATTGGACCTCCAATCCTAGTTTTTTTAGAAATCTCCACACTGATTTCCACAGTGGTTGTACCAGCCTAAACTCTCACCAACAGTGGAGAAGGATTCCTTTTTCCTTATAGCCTTGCCAGAATTTGTTATTGGTTGATTTCTTGATGATAGCCATTCTTTCTGGGGTGAGATGGAATCTGTGTTGTTTTAATTTGCATCTCTCGGATGAACAATGATGTTGAACACTTTTTAATATGTTTATTTTCCATTTGTATTTCTTGATCTGAAAAATGTATGTTCATCTCAGATATCCATTTTTAAAATCAGTCTTTGGATTTGGGAGGTTTGAAATTTTCAATTCTTTGTATGTTCTAGATATAAATTCTTTGTCTGAGGGACAATTAACTACCAGTTTTTCCACTCTATGGATTGTCTTTTCACACTATTGATGATTTCTTTGGTTGTGCAAAAGCTTTTCAATAAGATGAAATCCCAGTTGTTGATTCTTTGCTGTGTTTCCCATGCAGTCTTGGTTTGGTTCAGGAACTCTCTGCCTCACCTACGTCTTAGAATTTTCTACCTAATTTCTCTTCCAGAAGATTTAGTATTTCTGTTTTGATATTTAGATCTTTGATCCATGTTGACTTTAGTTTAGTGCACAGTGATAGACATGGTTCTAGTTTTAGACTTCGGCGTATAGAGAACCAGTTTTGCAGCACCATTTATTAAAGGTGCTATCATTTTTCCAGTGGACATGATTGATTCCTTTCTCAAAGATAGGGTGGTTGAGTGTATTTCTAGCTGTGTCTACATCTTCTAATCTAATCCATTGATCCTCAGGTCTATTTTTTACCAATATTATATTGATTTTAACATAGTAGCTTTGCAGTATAATTTTAGGTCTGGTGTTTTGATACCCCCTGATTTGCCTTTGCTGCCAGGAATTGTTTTTATTATTCTAGGTTTCTTCTGATTCAGTATTAATTTTAGAAATGTGAAGTATGCTAATGGTATTTGAATCATGATTGTATTAAATCTGTATAACAATTTTGGGAGTATGTCCATTTTTACTATGTTGGTTCTTTCTATCCATGAGCAACGTATATCTTTCCATTTTCTGATATCTTCTTTGATCTTTTTTCTTACAGTACTGTACTTTTCAGTGTATAATTTTTTTTACTTCTTTTGTTAGGTTGATTCTTAAGTATTTCATTCTTTGGAGGCTATTATGAAGGGTATGGTTTCCCTAATTTCTCTCTCAGTGAGTTTGTTGCTTTTGTACAGGAATGCTAGTGATTTTTGAGTGTTGACTTGTATCCAGCTACACTATTGAACTGGGTTATTAAATATTAATATTGGGTTTCCTGGTGGAGCCTTTGAGTTCTTCTATGTAGAGCATCATGTCACCTACAAATAGCAATAATTTAACTCTTTCCTTTTCTACCTTTATTCTTTTTATTTCTTTCTGTTTTCTAATTGCTCTGGTTAGTGTTTTCAGAACTATATTGAGCAGGAGTACTGAAAGTGGGCATCCTTGTCTTTTTCTGATTTTAGAGTGAAAATCTTCAGTTATGATGTTGACTGTTGCTTTATCAGACTAAGATTAATACCCTCTATTCCAATTTTCTGTAGTGTTTTTATTATGAATGCATGCATGAGTGTTTGACTTTTTCAAATGCTTTTTCTACATTTGTTGAGATGATGAGATTTTTGTCTTGTTTCTGTTAATATGGTATATTACATTTATTGATCTGCATATGTTGAATCATCCTGCATCCCTGAGATAAATCCTACTTAGTCACTGTGTATAATCTTCTTGATGATTTGCTGTGTTCTATTTGTCGGTATCTTATTGAGGATTTTTGCATCTATATTCATTAGGGAGATTGGCCTACAATTTTCGTTTTTTATTGGGTCCTTCTCTGGTTTTGGAATGAGGCTAATACTTGCTTCCTGAAGTGATTTTGGAAGTATTTCTTCCCTTTCAATTTCCTTAAAGAGTTTCATCATTACTTGCAGAAATTCTCTAAATTTCTTGTAGAATTCAACAGTGAATCCATCAGGGCCTGAACTTTTCTTTGTTGGAACATTTTTTATTACATTTTCAATTTTCTTGTCTCATATAAAGTTATTAAAATTTTTATAACTTCTTGATTTAGGCTTGGCAGTTCAATTGTGTGGAGGAATCTGTCCTTTACTTCTGTGTTTTCCATCTTATTATAATATAGGTTCTTGTGGTAGGTACTGATGATCTTCTGAATTTCTGTAGGATCCATTGTGATATTCCCCTTTTCATTCCTAATTATTTGAATTTGCGTTTTTTCCCCTCTTTTTGGTGAGTTTGTCTAATGATATATCAATTTTATATATGCTTTCGAAGAACCAACTTTTTGATTCATTGATTCTTTATTTAGTCTCAGCTGCATGAATTTCTACACTTCATAATTTCCTCCCTCATATGAGCTTTGGGTTTGATTTGTTCTTGCTAGAAGTTTGAGGTTCAACACTAGGTTATTTGAGCTTGATCTGGTCTCTGGATGTGGGAGTTCATTGCTATAAATTTCCTTTGTAGGACGGCTTTCATTGCTTCCCATAAATTTGTTATGTTGTATTGGCATTATCATTTAATTGTATACATTAACTTCATCTTTAATTTCCCCTGCAACTCTTTGTTCAAAATTATGTTGTTTAATTTTCATGTGTTTGTATAGTTTTTGAGATTTCTTTTGTTGTTGACTTCCAGTCAGAGAGTGTGCACTGGATAATTTTAATTCCTCTCCATTTGTTTAAACATTTTTTTGTGGGCTAATATGTGGTCTGTTTTAGAGAACATCTCATGTGGAGCTAAGAAGAATGTGTATTCTGATATTTTGAGGTGGGACACTCTGCAGACATCTATAAAGTTCATTTATTCACAGGCTTGGTTTAATTCTATTTTTAAGATTCCCTTCTTTTTTTTTTCCTAGTCACTAGTCACATTTCTGTCTTCTAAGTCTGAGATTCTATCCTCACCTTCATTCAATCTGTTGTGCATACTTTCAAAGGAATTTTTAATCTCCTGGATTTCTTTTTTTTTTCTTTCTTTCTTTCTTTCTTTCTTTCTTTCTTTCTTTTTTTTTTTTTTTTTGTGGCACAGGGGATCGAACTCATAACCTCATGCCTGCCAGACAGGTGCTTAAGCCATTGAGTCAAACTCCCAGCCCTAATCTCCTGGATTTCTGTTTTGATCTGTTTCATTGATTCTGTTTCTTGTTTATGTTGACCATTCATTGTTTCCATTGTTTTCCAAAGCTCTTCTAGTTTTTAATCTGTGTCTGCTGCAATGTCTTTCATTTTGATCGTCATTTCTTTTTGCTTAGATATTATATTTTCTATGTCCTCTTCCATTTGCTTTTTTTCACTTCTGTTGCTATTATTTCAAAGATTTCCAGTGGTTGGCTTCTGATTTCCTCTATCTCTTTGTGACTTGTCCTGGGTGGGATGGGTGTTTGTAGTTGCATATTGATTATTCCTCTTGTCATAGTTGATTGTCTATTTTTGTTTTATTTTGTTTTCCGTGTTGATGCTTGTAGATTTTTCTTTTATGTTAGATATCTCTGGTGTCAAGTCTTTCTCACATAATTTCTGTTCCCCAGGATGTGTTCCAGATGTAGGTGATTCTTGGTCTGTATATCTGTCCCAAGAACCCACCTTCCCAAATGTATTTACTATGTAGACTTCTCATCTATTTTAGTCAAGGCTTATTCCATTGGTACTGAACTATGGTGATAGTTATGAAGACCACAGTTGCAGTGTTACCACACAGGGAAGAAAAAACTGATTATAACAGATATAGCATCCTGGTCAAAATAGTACAGTTAGAAATAACAATAGATTCAAACACAGTTTGGCTACTGACAAACTGTGGTAACTATTAGCCTGATATTTTTAACTATAGGAGCAAGTTCTACAGTTACGTAGTATAACCCAACTTAGACCAGGAGATTGTATAGAACAATTTTCCACTTAGTAGAGTGATTTTGCCCTGTGTGTGGGGGGTTTTAAAGGGTGAGTGTAGAATGAAGGGGAGGATGACGTTAAACATAGCAAGATTTGAAGGTATAAGAAAATCATCCAAGTTTGGGGTAATTATAGGGCACAAGAAGAAAGGATTGGAAGAGAAAGCCTATTATAATTGAAGTCAACCAGATAGAGAAGAGACAATGTTTCCTCACATGAAAGTATCATAAACTCAAGCAAGATAGTTGATGAAGAGTAGGAAAAGGGCAAGTAGAATAAAAGAAAAGGAAAGTTTAGAGATCTGAATCATGGACAAGAGTGAAAAGGTAGACGAAAGAAAGAAAAAATGAAAAAGAAAGAGAAAAAAGAGAGGACAAAAGAAAAGAAGAAGAAACAAACAGAGAACAAAATAACCACACATAGAAAAAAAACAACGAACAGAAAGAACCACAAAATGAGACAAAACAGAACAGAAAAAAAAAAAAGAAAAGAGAAAACAGAGAACAGAAAACACAAAAACAACAGCAAAAAAAGGACAAAAACCAAAACAAACAACAAAAACTAGCAAAGAAACAAACAAAAAAGCACTAAACCAGCCCAACTACCCAGAGGAAAACCGTTAGACAGAGAAAAAGATAAGTAGTGAAAATTCTCTAGTGTCTGTGATAGGTCAAAGTCTGACCCCAGAATGTGTACTCTAGCCAAGATTGTAGGTGGTTTTATGCAGGTTTTGGGTCTGATCTTTCTGCATTTGGGGTATGGGATTAGATTTCTGTGGCTGAAGTTCTCCCCAGTCGTTTGAAACAGAGGAAAAAAATAAAAAATAAAAAAATAAAAATACAAAGAAAAGAGAAAAGGGGGCAACCCCTCCTGCCAGGCTGCATTCCATGTGTCTTTATCCTCAAGCACAGGGCTGTTCACCTGCTTTAGCACCTGCTGGCTCATATTTTACTAGTGTCTCAGATTTTTCTGCACCACTACTCCTGCCTGTTCATCAAGTGCACTCTAGCTGGGGTTCTATGTGCCATTGACATTCTCATAGGTCTCTGATCTCTGGATCCCATTAATGGATGGAGCAGGAGTAGATATTGCATTCACTTCCCGCCAGTCACGGCAGAGCCGGGGAATGGTGGGAGGAAGGAGCCAGTATCGGCCTCACTTCCCACCAATCACCACAGCTCTGTTGCTTTCATCTTTAGATTGGACATTTTATTTGTTTAGAGGATTTTTGATAGAGGAAATAATCCAATAATCATTAAATTGTACAGAAAGTAAATTGACATCCTATCACTTTAAAAACTACAATGTTAAAGCTATTAAATTATGACATATAATTTAGGTTCTCACAAAAATTCTAGGAATACTATGAGCTTGATATATAATAATGACAAATATAAACTGAGTAACCATAAATTGGGTTCTGAGTTTTAAGATTTACATTTACCCTTTACAACAAAATAATGAGATAACTAGTACTGAAACTCTTTGCAGGATCAAAAAAATTGGTTCTTGAGAAGTGAAACAAAGATCATAGAACTAACCAGGAACAGAGTACAGGCAATGCCTAATTCCCAAGTGTGTATTTTTAGTCAGAATAAATATTCTTTTGGCGGCGACTTTCCGAGACACATTAAACACCTAAAAAAATCTAGAGGCAGTGATTTGGTAATTCCATTTCTGCAATTTAATCAATAAATAAATCAAGAAGAGATAATATCAGTCTAAAATTCATATTTATTTTATCATTATAATAATGAAAATTATTTTCTCTTTTTATCATATTCATTAAACTTAAGATTCTGGTGAAATACTTTCTTCAGTATTATGAACTGTATTAGAGATACACACCATTCTCATAATGCCTAATAAGAGTTCATGGAATATAATTTGTTAAGATCTATAGTGTTTAATATAGACAGATCAGACACTCAATACAAATTATTTGAATATAAAACAGCATAATTCATTCAACTTGTTCAAAATTTAATTATTCTTGTCTAATGCTATTATTGGAAGGAGCAAGTAAGTAGTATAATCTAAGGAATCATAAATTGCAAAGTTAAAGCATAATATGTCTTTTGCTATGCAGTGGGCTCAGGTATAACATTACCTTGATTTGAATTCCTGCTGCACCAGTTGTTAGCACTGTGACTTTGAACAAGTCATTTAGCTTCTGTGTGCATTATTTTTCTCAATTTCAGTACTTACGTGTAAGATGATGATAAAACTAATATGTACCGCCTAAATTTCCAATAATTATGTCAATAATTATGAATAGGTTGGAAAAGTACCAGGCATGTATTAAATATCATACTCAAGATGGTTGATAAGAAATCAATACAAAAATGTTTTTCCCTTGAATTTGTTTAAGATAAATATCTTTGGAAAAGAAGTAATATACTTTATCAGATTGGAACACATAGTTATGAAAAATCTTGTTCAAATATGTTGATAAGAAATCAATATGCAAAGTTTTTTTCCCTTGAGTATATTGGAAACAAATGAAATTAGAAATAAAATAATATATATCTTTTATCAGACTGGAATACATAGTTATTTTTGTTTGATTATTAAACAAAGCAGTTGCTCCAAAATAGTTAGTTGTAATGAAAAATAATAACTTCCTTCGTTGCTCTTGTGTTTATTTGTCCCCTACATGATTTACATTTGTGTTTTTATTTCTTTATTTTAACTTGTCTTCCTTAAATACATCAGTTAGTGAGCCTGAAATTATTTTAAATGGAGATGCTGGATGAGTCTTGTATATCAAAAATGTATAATATTAAAATCCTAATAATTTTAATATGATTCTCAATTAGTTTGAAATTCCATTTTTAAATTTTTTATTTATGTGCACATATATGCATGATCTTTTCATCTAGGTATGGCCAGGATTAACAGTATTCCCTGATTTCACTAATCCAAGCTGCACAGAGTGGTGGGCAAATGAATGCAGTATTTTCCAACAAGAAGTGAAATATGATGGAATTTGGATTGTAAGTATCAATTTTAAACCAGTGATTTTGTTCAGTGAGCATGGAATTATATTTTCATAAAATGTGCTTATAAAAAATTAAAAACTCATATTTTTCTAGAATATGTAGATGTCTTAATTGCCATGTTCATAAGTTAGATAATAACAAAATTGAGCATATATAGCGGGATTTTACTTCTCTAGTAATGAACCTGATAGTAAAAAAATCTTCAGTTGTAATTAAGGTTTTATATCTTTGTAACTAACAACTTATCTGAAAAAACAGATGATGAGGTAAGGGAATGAGCTTATAGCAGTCACATGTCACAAACAGTTATAGCAATGTGAATGTGAATACCATCCCACTATTTAGAAACTTTTGTTCTAGTAAGATATGAACTAGAACAAATCAAAACTATCAGTAGGTTTTATTTTACTGCAAGAAATAACAATGGAAACTGTAATTTGGGAAAGTATTTGAACAATACACAGTGTATTAATTTACTGTTTTCTTACTATTTTGTTATAAAATTTTGATTTATTTTTTCATGAAGTAAAAGAAGTAAAAATAAAACAGCAAACAAATTCCTAGATAACTTGCAAAGTTAAAATATTTAAATAAAACATTTGGAGCTTTTCAAAGTTTCTTTGGAGGATATTTGGTTTTTAATTTCCAGCTATTCATAGCTTACTGATAGTCAAGGATTTAGATCTTTTGATTATAGTAACTCTAACTCCACTTGAGAAATGAAATCACCTAATGAGCCATAAGATCTGTATTTTTTTAAAAAACATCTTATACACCTGAACACAAAATAAACAATAAGGATTTTTCAGAAGTATTGTAACTATATACTCCTGACAGCAGACATAATAGATGTGCTATCTCCTTTGCTTAGTCCATACTATTTGTACTTTTATGAAGTGCTTATTATTCATTTGGTTATTATTTTAAATATTAGTTATTTAATCAATTTATTTAAATATATTTACTATTAATACCTATACATTGGGTATGTTAAGATGCAAATATGAGAAAATTATGTTTTCTACTTACAAAATGGCATTTAGTAAAGAGCATGACTTTTAGGATTTCTATGATGGCATCAGAAAAAAGACAAAAAGATTTGTAGTTTCTTTTCAAGCATTAGGTCAACGAAAGCATGCCATTTGTATATAACTGTAGTAAGAAATTATTTAAAAATTATCCTCTGATCTTGAGCTTTATTTTGTTTCTAGTGCTTAATTTATTAGTTTTAATTTTCTGCAGTCTTATTTTCCTGTTATAAAACCTTTGGTTTATCAGAATACAGTTTGCGAGAGGCTTTATTTGTATGTAGAGAGAATCCTCCATTTCCTACATCATTGTAGACAGAAAATTATCTCAAAAGAGGAAAGAGGATAAGTAGGTTAACAGCATTAGGAGAAGCACAGTTTTTCTATTACTGGTCTTACTACATAAACATATTAATTTATCCCTAAAAATTAAAATATACAATAAGAAAATCAGTATGACTTCAGTGCTCAAAATGTCAGTAAATCAATACGTACTCTAAATAAACTGTGATTATTTTTGCTGCTAGCTGTTGACTAATTCCAATTCCTGCTGTTAAGTTGGTTCTCTATACTTTCACTTTCAATTATTTTTCCTGATAGTATAACTATTAAATGAAAAACACTTTGTTATCTAACTGATAATATTTTATTTTTATGTCAAGTTAGAAGTATTTTTCAGTTTATTATATTTGTATTTCAATTTCAGTATCATTGGTTTTGTATTTTAAGTTTAAACATTGAAGTCACTTTGACAAATTATGTGAGCTTAATTTTAATTGAAAATAGATATTTGCAAAGTACACAATACACCTGAATTCTTTTTTCTTCATTGTTTCAGACACTTTGTTATTTAAGAAATCACTCTACTGTTCTTGGTTTAATTAACACTGAAGCTGTGATTTCAAAATAAAATTGTTAGTCAATATTTTTACAATTGAAGGCAATTTCCATTGTCTTGATCACAAAGACATATGTTGTGATCAAGTTCTTGTTTTTATTATTGTTATTAGTAATTTATTTACTGTGGGGAAGATCTGGGGATCAAACCCAGCACCTTGTACATGAGAGTAAGCCACTTTATTCTTGAGCTACATGGATTTAGTCTTAAAAATCTAACAAGCAGAAGTTTTCACTGAAGAAATAAAATATACATTATTTGAAACAATTCATTGAGAGTTATATCAAATGTCTTTTTATGTACAAATAAGTGGGAGCTTATTTGGTCGTACTAGCTGCATATTCCATGTAATTTTTATAAAACTTAAATTATTTTATGCATTTTAAAATGAAACTACATTTACTTAAATTTACTAATTTTTATATGCATCTTAACTGATAAACTCATGAAGACAAAAAATTAGGTTATATCCAAGTATTCTCTGTAGGACAGTACTACAGTATACTAATTTTAAGGGATATAGTCAAACAAAATTGATTATAATATTGTAAATAATTTCAAATAATACCACAATATAGGATTAGATACTTTTATATTTTAGAATAAGTACATTTTTTTCCCTCATTCATAACTAACTAGTACACATTTGAAGAAGGAGACATTTACCTTTTCGTCACAAGGAGAAATCTATTTTGTGTCTTGGGTATCTCTAACATCATATGAGGGTGACTTTAGATTCGGCTTATCTCTGTAATCTTGAACTTGTATGACATTATCTGTAACTGGCATTAGAAAAATGCAGTACTTAGGAAGGTTTCAGCAAACTATGTTTAGTTGTCATAGTACAAATTTGTGAAAAAGCAGTGTCTAACTGTAGTTTATACTATAGTTCATACTATAGTTAACTTCTATATACAGTCTGATTTTTAGTGATTCATTTTTACTATTTTGGTCAAATTAGATGGTAAATACTGTTCTCTAAGACATGAAACATATGAAAGACAAAACATACACAAATGATATGTTCAACCACTGCAAAGTTCACGCAGACATTCTAAGGTGATAGGAAATACGTGAAGATAGACGGAAGTTGGTTGAGGTCTTAATCCTGTTGCCCAGGGACACTCACCAGTGCACGTCTACCTGCTGTGCTTACTGAAAAGCAGCTCTCAGATTGTCATCCTAATCTCATCCTCTAAATTTGCCAATGAATATTTGAGATTCTATTATTTACTCATTTTTTATTTATTGTTTTTGGAAATGAAAGACATCTTTCTACTTAAAATGTTTTGTTTTTACTAGTGGTATTTCCATTTACTAGTGGTATTTCCATCTACAAAACATTCTTTATTTTTGACAATGAAGTGAACAATGGCACATAGCTGCACTTCTTTTTTTTCCCTAACAAAGAGTAAATTGGTTAATATATGGTTGTGATTTGAATGGGAGAAGAAAAGAGCAACAGAAATATTCTTTGAGGGAAGAAATTAATGGAGAGACAAGGAAGTAATTTAAGTGGTTGCTTCTTTTTTTTGCGAGCAGAGAAAGCTTATTACAGAGATATCAGGAATAAGACTTGAAAAGGATAGAAGTCTTTCAATGTCTTTAGCAGAGAAGGAAGAAGAAATACATATTTCTTCAGCATGTGTATTGTAATATGAACTTCTATATGCAATTTCCTTTTAAGAATCTTACTTAATTTGTTCAGATGATAAAACAAATAAGTGATGCAGCAAAATTGGGGCCTATGTTTAAATGAATACAACATCCATGAAAATGGTATTCTACCACCTCAATCTCTAAAACGATATTTAGGTTTCTAGATCTCACATTGTGGTTGAGGAGGTGATCCACAGTTCCTTGAACATTTTTTCAGGGATTTCAGGTTTTGAGGTTACATTATTTTATATAGAACATTAAAAGCTGTTTGGTTTTTTCACTTTTTATTTTCATTTTTATTCTCTCATGAGAGTTTAGAAGCCATGGGTTAGGCAAATATTGTTGCTAGCAATGTGCCTACTACATCATAGAAACTGCATAAATACAGCCCAAACAAAATATGGTGATTGAATGGGCTAGTAATGTGTATAATGACACACAGTGAGACAACTATTTAGAAAGACATGTATTTAAAACTTAAATGAATGTTCTATCTATTATTAAAATGAAGTGAATGACATACATTTTGCGTGTTTAAAATCTCTCAGTTGTACCTCAGAAGCCAAGCTAGTATTTAAATCATGTTTGTTTTTAGGTTACAGCTTACTTGTCTTTCTTTTTTTTTATTTATTTAAGAGAGAGAAAAAAAGACACATATAACAAAGAGAAAAAGCAAAACAGACAAACAAACAACTAGAGTAAATGCACAACAGTAACATTACAGATTTACAAAACAGGATAGAAACTTGACAATGGTTGCAATATTGCGTATCGTTACCTTCAACATGGTTGTTTACATTAACAGATATAGACATGTAAAATTGATCTAATCATATGAGCATTAATTGTTCTTTATCAATAACAAATACATTCAGCAGTGTGTTCGTTCTAGTTATCTTGCATATACATATATACAGTTCTTTTAATAGTAAAGGAACCTCCTTTTAAACAGGTAAGAACTTCTTGTTTGACTTATAATTACTTAAAATCTGCTGATTTTTATCCTATGTTCCTTCAGGACATGAATGAAGTTTCCAGCTTTATTCAAGGTGCAAGGGAAGGGTGTAATGACAACAACTGGAATTATCCACCTTATACGCCTGGTAAAGTTTTTTTGTTTAAGTATGATTTAATTATGATTATGACTTACTTATGATTAACTGAGAATAGTTGTCTTGTTAACTACTAAATTCTAGAATGCATTTCTAAACCACAATCTTAAAATGACTTTTAAATATTGAAACATTGTAGACAGAGGTAAATACGACCATAATTTCAAGAAAACAACAGAAAGAAACTACAGACAAGGCAAACAATTAAACAGAGGGGAAAAGCAGACAACCAACACCAGAAAAGTAACAAGACAAGCACAAACACCATTAGCAAACATATCAGTTATAACCATCAATGTAAGTGGCCTCAATTCACCAAGAAAAAGAAACAGATAGACAGAATACATTAAGAAACAAATTTCAACAATATGCTGCATAAAAGAAAATCTAAAAGAAATTCATAGATGAAAAATCAAAGGATAAAAAACAATCTTTCAGTAACAGGAACCCTCCCATAAAAGGAGGAATAGTTATTCTGTTTGCAGACAATGTGAACTTCAAACAAAGAATGATGAAAAGAGATAAAGAAGGTCATTAAATACCTGTTAGAGGAAAAGCAACATAGTGAAAATGGCCATACTAACAAAATTGTTACACAGATTTAATGCAATCCTGATCAAAATACCATTAGCAAACCTCATAGTACTGGAGAAAACATTCCTAAAATTCATTTGAAACCAGAAGAAACCTGTAAGAGCTAAAGCAATTCTGGACAACAATGGCAAGGGAAAAGGCATCACAATCCTTGATGTGAAATTTTACTACAAATCTTCTGTGATAAAATCCACATGGTGCTGGCAAAAACAAACAAACAAACAAACAAAAAACTGAGGATCAGTGGAAAAGATTAGACAATGTAGGCACAGCTACAAACACACTCAGCAACCTTCTCTGACAAAGGAACCAATCATGTCCACTGGAAGGAACATAGACTCTTTAATAAATGGTCATGGGAAACTGGCTCTCTATATGCCGCAGTTTAAAACTAGGACGACGTCTATCACCATGCACTAAACTAAAGTCAAAATGGACCAAAGATCTAAATACGAAAACAGAAACATTAAATCTTTTGGAAGAGGAATTAAGCAGAAAATTTGAAGAGAGTGTAGGCAGAGAGTTCATGAACCAAACCAAGATTGTATGAGAAACACTGCAAAGGATCAACTGGAATCTCATCTTATTGAAAAGCTTTTGCACGACAAAAAAAATTACTAACAGAGTGGAAAGACAACCCATAGAGTGGAAAAAAATGGCTGCCAATTGTCCCTCAGAAAAAGGACTCATTTAGAGCATACAAAGAATTGAAAAATTCAAACCCCCCAAATCCAAAGACTTGTTCCAAAAATGGGCATCTGAGATGAACATACACTTTTCAGATCAAGAAATACAAATGGAAAATAAATATATTAAAAAATGTTCAACATCATTGGTCATCTGAGAGATGCAAATTAAAAGAGATTCCATCTCACCTCAGAAAGAATTGTTATCATCAAGAAATCAACCAATAACAAATGCTGGAGTGGCTGTGGAGAAAAACGTACCCTTCTCCACTGTTGGTGAGACTGCAGATTGGTGCAACCAGTGTGAGATATCAATGTGGAGATTCCTCAAAAGACTAGGATTAGAGGTCCCATTTGACCCAGCTATTTCTCTTCTAAATATTTTCCTAGAAGAATTAAAATCTTCATATCACAGCTATATAGGTGCATCCATGTTTATAGCAGCACAATTTGTAACAGTTAAATCTTGGAAACAACCCAAATGCCCATTAACCAAGGAGTGGATAAAAAAAGAAGTGGTTTTTTAATTCAGTGGAGTACTACTCTGCCATAAACAAGGATAGGCTTGAAATTTATAGCTAAATTGATGCAATTTGAGACCATATTCATAAGTGAAGTACATCAGATCCACATGTTTAAACATTGTATTGTCTCTTTAGTATACGAAGCAGAAGGAGTAAATAAGATTCAAAGTGTACAATAGATATTGTGAAATGGGAAGAAACTGTTTAAAAGAAAGGAGCTACTGTGCAGGGGAAAAGAAAAGAAGAAAGGGAAAAGGAAAAAAATGTATTTATATATATAAATATACAAGATAATTATGATAGTTATACTACTAATTTCTACTAGTTCATTGAAAAGAAAGATTTTTGCTTATAATATTTGATCCATTTTTCATGTGCACAGTTTGTAATCTGACCAACTACCTTGAAAATAACAATATACAATATACCAACCACTGTTACTCCCCTATCTCCTTTTTTGGAAGTTTTGTATCATTTTTTGTTTTTTCTCTTTAAAATGTAAAATTAATAAATACTGGAATCAGTATTTTTTCCTTTCAAGCAAATTATTTCATGTCTACAATTTATTTTTTTATTTTTATTTTATTTTTTTTGTGGCACTGGGGATTGAACTCACAACCTCACACCTGGCCGACAGGCGCTTAAGCCACTGAGCCAAACTCTAAGCCCTTCATGCCTAGAATTATATATAAACAAACCTGATGCATACTAGAGATGGGGATATTTTTATATGCACATTAAATGCTATTTTTAAATAATTTATTTCTTATTAAAGTTAGAATATATTAGTGCTTACTAATGTGAGTATAAAGCTAGTATTGTTTTCCAAACATAGCACAAGTGGCATGTAGAAACCTAACTGGAACTTGAGTAGTTTTACTTTTTCATTAGTTTTTGAAATATGGTATTATGTACCACATCATGAAAATAGGTAAACATACTAAAAAGGCAAAATACCTGTTAAGAAATGTTTCTTATATATTCTCTTCAAGACATTTTGGACAAACTTATGTATTCCAAAACAATTTGCATGGATGCGGTACAGTCCTGGGGGAAGCACTATGACGTTCATAGCCTATACGGATACAGCATGGCTATAGCCACAGAGAAGTAAGTTCAGTTTTATTCAGAAACTGCTTTTATACTTAGGTTGAAACAAGCAAATGTAATAAAAGCTAAGAAAGGTGAAAGTGTCATGCTAAATTTTTATATAATTTTTAAGAAATTATTCGTTATTAATATTCCTAAACTTGAAACAGTTCTCAAAAATTAAATGGTCTGTGTATTTATGAAGAAGTATATTAATTCATAAATTTAAATTTTTCTTTACACCTTTAATTCAATTTGCTATCACTGAATATAACTGTGTTCTGGTCATGAAATTCATAACTGGACTAAGAAAATGATGCTCCTAGAACAGGATTTTGACTGTATTTTAAAAACAGGTGTTGTAATTAAAATGTAGATACTAATTAGTAGACTGGCAAGTAATGTTTTAATGAATGTTACTTGTATATAAAAAGGAACATGATAACAAATAAAAGTATGTGATCATCATATGTTGATTATCTGTTATTTACCAAGTAAGATTCTATAACATATTGGTTAATGAAACTGAGAACTTGTTCTCATTAAAATTTGTAATTTTCTCCTAATTATGCAACTATGATCAAATGTTAATACAAATCCATGCTTTTCTAGTCCCAAATTACATGTGGTGGCAAAAATTTTGTTCACCTCAGGCTGTTATTTTTTTTTAAACTAGTGCAGTATGCCATATTACATTAAGTCAATAATTTTAGGAAAGGAAAAAAACACTCTGGTTCATTATGATACAGGCTATAATACAAAAAAAGACACAGAATATATTTTCAAGAAGATAACTTGAATAACATCATATACTAAATTACATTTTTGTAATTTTCACTTGTTATTTTCCATTAATGAAAAATTACCAAAGCTAGGTATCAAGAAAGGTAAACTGAATAATGCTGGTAGTTGTGGGTGCTGGTTAAACTTCCAGAAACTAATACAGTATAAAAAATAAATAGTAAGCTTTATAGATATGCAAGATTTTTTCCATCATTGCTTTCTATTATTTGAAAATATAAAGAATAGTGATTGCATGAAAAGATATGCATTCAGTTTAATTTCAGATTACAATATTATATTCATGAAAGTATTTCAATGGGTTTATGCCATATATTTCCAGTGCAAATGTTGAGCAGATATCATGTACTTTTAATTTAGTAAAAGATGAATGAAATGATTGAAAAAAATCTCAGTATTATCTACCGAATTTCCTTTCCTTATGATCAATCAGAATGCATTTAAGTAAGTGGTTACTAGCAGTTAAGTACAAAATTGATACAAAATTTTGATAAAGTAATTCCGAATGTGATTTAGCCCTGGAAATAGTTAAATAATATTTGAAATTAAAATATTTTTAATCATTAAATGTCTATTTATTTGTAATGTAAATATTATTTATATATTTGTTTTTCTTTTAGAGCCATTCAAAGAGTATTTCCTAATAAGAGAAGCTTTATTCTCACTCGGTCAACTTTTGCTGGAAGTGGCAGGCATGCTGCACATTGGTTAGGAGATAATACTGCTTCTTGGGAACAAATGGAATGGTCTATCACTGGAATGCTGGAGTTTGGTTTGTTTGGAATGCCTTTGGTAAGGCAGTTTAATACATATAGAAAACAAACACATTTTTTATTTTTCTCACTTTTTTTTTGAATGTTGAATGTCTAAATCGAGGCCTCAAACATGCTACGGAGCATTCTGCCACTGGGCTACCGGCTGAACACTAACACATAATGTTTAATGTCCTCTTGGGTTATTATGGCCTGTGTAGTTTTGAGTGGGCCCAGCACAAGTCAGTGCTCTGCAACAGGTCTAGGCTGTTGTTCAGGGTCTGCCTTGTGGGCCATGTGATCCAGGAGATCCAATGGTACTTGAAGGGTCTGTGGCAGATAGGGAGGCTAAGAAATGTTCAAAATGACAATAAAGAGAAGTAAGTAAAGTAATGTGGTTAAAGGCAACAATGGAGTAATACTGAAAAAAGAGAATTTGAGTTAGAAAGTACAAGAGTAAGATAGATTATAAAAAATGCTAAGTAGTTGGGGGCTAAAATATAGTGCTCCATACAGTGTTAGCATAATACATAATGAAGTATTTGTTATTTAGGTTGGAGCAGATATCTGTGGATTTGTGGCTGAAACCACAGAAGAGCTTTGCAGAAGATGGATGCAACTTGGGGCATTTTATCCATTTTCTAGAAATCATAATGCTGATGGATATGAGGTATGCCACCCTTGTTTTCCATGTTTATAAAACACAACCTTATTTTAATAATGTAATTGAATTTGCATCTATAAAATATATTATCTAGAACATTATAGCAAAACTTATAAAAAGTCCCTTTCTCAATGCCTAAATGTATTTTTGAATATAAAAAGGGCCAACATTATATTTACATTTAAACCATATACAAGTTTGTCATATTACTACTATTTTAAATTAGAACAAAAGCCTTTTTTGTATGATTTCCTGGATTCTGACAATGTGAATTCCAGGAAATCATACAAAAAAGGCTTTTGTTCTAATTTAAAATAAAAATATAATATACTATCAAATATTTCCAGTTTTTGTTTCATTTAAGAAAAAAATATACCTGCAAAGCAAATTGAACCCCTATTCTTTCTATAATAAACAAAATTAAAATAAACAAGTCAGTGTAAAACAAAATACTTTCAAAACTTGTATCTGAGCTGGTAGGAGCACAAGCACAAGGAAATATGGTACAGAGCTATTCAGCCTGTTTTGAGTTTAGCATATTGTGGGCTCTTATAGGCTTATTTTGGCAGTTGTGAGGATAACCCAGGGAGCTCTATCATTGACCTACATCATCAGACATCATCGTCATCATCATCATCGTTATCATCATCATTTTGAGACAGATCTGATTAAGGCAGGGCTTGGACTTGTGATCCTCTGTCTGAGCCTCCCTCACCACTGGCATTTTTTTTCAGAGTTAATGGTAAAGTTTAATTAAACTAATAAGCCAATGAAGTATATCTTGGTTAAGAAATTATTCAGTGCTCACACACTAGTGGCTACAAAGCCTTAGTTCTACTTGAGAAGAGGATAAATTCTCAGCTCAGATTGTAAGGGAATATAATAGAACAAAATTAAAAGAAGCAAAATGATGGGGGTTAGTCACTTCCTAATTCACCCAAATGACATTTCTGAGCAGGACCTGCATAAGTGATCCTGATACAAATTATATTACGTATTTTCTATTTTCTTCAGTTCTTCAAAGAACATCTGACACAACAGATCTAGTATGTTAGAGATTTATTGGTGAAATACTTGGCAAGGATAAGAGGAAGGAACATTGGAAAGCAGTGACAGACTTTAAACTAAATTTCAATTCTCTACCATATAAAACTGAGAAAGTAAGGCAATTTGGTAGGGAGAATTATGCACGTATTGCATTATAGCCTGATTTCACAGTGTGTAAATAGAGAAAATTTTCAAGACAGAGTTAAGGACTGGTGAATTCTACATCTTTTGGAAAAGGCTCTGCATTGCATTTCCGCCATTTTCATTTAATGACTGACAGCCCAAAGGAAGTATGATTTCAGTGCAAGAGTAAGGTTGGATCCAGGGAGGTGGTGGCTGATACCCTCAGGAAGTTGTATGACCCATTCTATCACAGATGGTCTGCATAGGATTTCTCATTTCACTGCATGTTGACGGAGGAAATAAATTTTTCTTGCTACTTACTTGAGTTACTGGGTTTATTATGAATGCTGTACTCAGGGTTAAACTGGGGGACTGGTCAGCCAGCTCTACTCCTTGTGGTCTGGGGCCAGTCAGCTAACTGGTGCTAATGGCAACAGAGAACCACAAGATAGCAAATTTTCGAGTAAGCACATTTTAAACCTTTCCTTCAATGTGTCACACGTAGTAACATTCCATTGGCCAAAGATTGGCACATGGCTGAGCACAAAGTCAAAGAGTGGACAGATATGCTCCACCTTTAGCTGTAGAAATCAAAAAGTTATATAGCAAAGGTTGTAAGTATAGGGGACATGAAAATATGAAGCCAGTAATTCATTCTGTCACAATTGACAGGTGAAATTCTCTATTTTGTTAATTTGTTAAATCCTTTCTAATGCCATATTGAAATGAGAAATGTTTCCTTAAGTAACATTTTATAAGAATGTATGACTAATTGGAAACACAAAAGCTGGACATATTCAAACATTCATGAAGAAATAAGGGTAATTTTAACTATAGGCAAGCACACATTTATACAACTGGCTTTTAAATTAACTTAAAATGCATTTATTTTATTTTTCATTCATATTTTAGTTTTCTTATTTTAATATTTCTTTTTTTCCCTTAGCATCAAGATCCTGCATTTTTTGGACAAGATTCACTTTTGGTCAAGTCATCAAGAAACTACTTAACTATTCGCTATACCTTACTACCTTACCTCTATACCTTGTTTTATAAAGCTCATGTGTCTGGAGAAACAGTAGCAAGGCCATTTCTTGTTGAGTGAGTACTTTATATAAGAATTACATTTTTAAGTCATTTATTTAAAAAGACAAATATAGATAGGTCATAATAAAAAGGTTATCTATGCCACATATTTTCTACATTTGAATAAATAATTTATTGAATTATATAATGAATGCTCTACACATAATCTGGTAGGGAGACAAAATTAATATGGAAATGCAAAAATTGAATAGAAATTACAAGAAAAATGAGTATTAAGACAAAGGGTAATTAAGACAAAGATTACAACTAAAATTATTGAAAGTATATCAAATGCATATTGTATATTCATCTGTCTATATATTGAGTGCCGCATAGTTTTAAAAAAGTGAATTGTGCCTTATTCTTGTCTATCATGACCAGAAAACACAGAACTTCTTTCCAAAAATTACCTAAAAGCTCTTTCAAATCTATATCAAAGCTAGAGCTATATAATGAAAATTGTAAAAGAAAGAAAGTAAAATGTCAACAATTTCTCTGCTTTATGAACATATCTTACAGGAGAAAAATAAACAGAATGATTGTTACAGATTTCTTCTGGGAAAGCTAATAAGTACCTTCTGCCTTATGTGGGCTATAAGAAAAGTCACTTTGTTTATGAAGATGTTAGACAAGACCACACAGGAAATTTTCTTGTGGAATTACAGGATAAGAGAACAGAAGAAACAATGAAACAAAGAGGGGCAGATGTTCGCTTCATGTCACCTGCCCAGTTTATTTTGGGCGTTGTGTGTGACATCAAAACTGATATGTTTATATCACTGTTACCCATCATGTTTCTATGCCAGACATACAAAGTGAATTTAGTTGTAATGTATAAAATTAAATGAAATACTTTCTTCTTAAAAATGAAAATAATTATACTGCCTATAATAGGTGCTTACACAAGAATGAAAATTCTCATTTCTTTCTTCTCCTCCCTCCCTGCATTCCTTTCTCCTTCCCACTTTTCTTCTCAGGACTCAAATTAGCAATAAAACTGTAAGACGTATTCATTCAAGATGGCATATTAAAAAAGTAAAATTAAAGTTAATAATGATTCTTAAGGAAAACCTGAAAGGATAAATCAAACAAAGAATTTGCATATATTAATTTTATATAGCTATTTCTCATTATTATTATTCTTAGGTTTTATGAGGATACAAACAGTTGGATTGAGGACACTCAGTTTTTATGGGGCCCTGCACTACTTATTACCCCTGTTTTGAGACAGGTAGGTTTTATAAATTAATAAATTTATTATTAAAGAAAAGTGTAACCAAATTAATTATAAAGCACTGAGGTAATATATGTTGTTCAATGAACTGTTTCAAGCTGATAAATAGTTAATTGAATTCTCAACTGGAGAAGATATTTTAAAAATTACCAGAATATGAAATATATTTAAGCCTGCCAAATATATGTAATATAAGTTAAAGGAATTGAAAACATTAGCATTCTCCTGAGAAACTTAAACTATTTAATCAAAATTAAATTTTGTAGTAATACCAAGGACCTCTCAGGTAGACATAAATATTCAGATTTTGCTAAGTTTTAAGTAAAAGGAAATTTAAAATCCATTGATTGGAAGAAAACGTTGAAAAAATAGGAGAGTTCTTTTTTAAAAATGTCCATGTGTCATGAAAGTACATAGAAACTCACATGTTTACAATCACAATGACCATGTGGTTTGTAACAACACAAATGCATGGATGCTTTATTTGCTTTTGAATTACATACATACATATATAATGTATGCATATATTTTTTGCTTATTATCATTTGGAAATACTGGATTGTCATAATACAGAGAAAGGTTTTTTATCCCTCTTGATAAGCATGTAGATTAATAAAATGATTGAGAAGAATTTTTTTTGGTAACAATTAAAATTTTTAAAGAATATGTATTTTCTTGCTTCAATTTAGGGAGCAGAATCAGTGAGTGCATACATCCCTGATGCTACTTGGTATGACTATGAAACTGTAAGTAGCCTTAATATATTTATGGGCTTACAAAAAACTATATTTTCAAACTTCTGTACATGGAAATTAAACTCAAAACACATAGTGTCTCTGTCCTTAGGTTTCTTGTACATATTACACAAAAGACTATTTCCCAGTGGGAGCACTGTAAAAGTTGGTGTAAATATACTGTCTGTAAACATAAAGCTATATTTTTTAGTATAAAATGATATTATTGGCTTTAAAATGGAGCAAAAGTAGCATTTTAAGGGTTGATAATTTATTTTAATATTTTCTCTATTTTACATATTTATCTTATTGCCAGAGAAACTGAGTTAGACACTTGGTGTTATATTTTATATTGAATTGTTTATGAAAACCTTTTGAATTTAACTTTGAGAAGGCAAAATAAGAACATTCATACACACAATCCACTTTTCTCAATTAAGCAATATCTCTTGAGAAGTAATTAAACATTATTTCATATGTTGCTTATGTTTAGTAAGCAGATCCTTTATTTTTCTACAATGACTTTTTAAAAAATTCTAAAGATATTATACTTCTTCTTTGCTTTTGTGCATTTTCTTTCCTTTACTCTTTGTATTTTATTTTATTTCTATGTGTTTATAGAACTGGTAATTTAATACTTTAGTACATGTTGTACACATTGTGTACAGACCAAATCCAAGTAACGTTTCATCATTTTATCACTATTTTCAGCTTGTAGGCTTTGTGTATTTTTTAGTCATCCACAAAATATGTAATAAGTTATGGTTAGCTATAGGAATGCTACTATATTTTACAAGACTTAAAGTGTTAATTTTATGTAATTGTATTGTGGTACTTGTTATCCAACCTCCGTCTTTTCCTCTTCCTACTGGAGAGCAGTATGGATGTTCCTTATGAAACTGAAAATAGAGTTACAGTATTATCCAAGTGCAAGCTTTTGGGGAATTAGCTAAAGGAAATTTTGTAAGCATATCAAAGAGATACTTATGATCTAGTGTTTATTGCCACACTATTCACTATTGATGCCGCACCTAAGTAATGAAATTGGAAGACGTATGTCAAGTGAAATAATTCAGACAAAAATGGAGTGTTTCCTTTCATGTGCAGAAGTTGAAAATGTAAACGAGGGTGTAAAATAGTGATTACTGGAATATTAACTTTAAAACAAAGACTAAAAATGGTGCTAATTAAAACACTGTTAATTATGCTAGAGAGGAAATTAATTTCTCTATGTTTTTAGTTTACATTTTAAAGAAAGCGAATTTATTTTACCTCTGCTCTGTATATTACATGGAAAGAATGATTCACATGAAATTATTTGTTTCATTTCTCAGAAATAGTATAGTATTCATTTTGACATGAATTACTCATTATAAAACACATTTCAAGGTACAAATTAAAATTCTTGTGAACAGTATTTAATGACATCAATTATAACAAAAAAAATCTTCCAAATATTAGGGTGCAAAAAGACCATGGAGAAAGCAACGGGTTGACATGTATCTTCCAGCAGATAAAATAGGATTACATCTTAGAGGAGGTTATATCATCCCCATTCAACAACCTGATGTAACAACAACAGCAAGGTAAAATGAAAAATTATTAATTCGAATCTGAAATTTGTATTAATAGTTCATGTTTTTGTTATGAATCAGAAATTGAATCTTATTTTTTTATCCAAAGGTATACCATATGCAAGGATAATTCGTAACTATGAACATCAGGTTATTAAGTAATTCAAATTATATGTTAATCTCTTCAATCAAAATGAATATTATTAAATTAGGGAAACTTTAAACATATTCTTTAAAACTTTATTTATATTTTCTGAAGAATTTAAAACGTTGAAAATGATCTCTGTTTTTTAAAAATATGAAATAGCAGTACTTGCATTACAATTGAAAAATACATATGTTGGTTTTTAAAAATTTAAATTTTTGAAACTTAACTCTCACTTTTTTTCTCTTAAAATGTTTTACTTTTAAACTGGCAAGTGAGGTGGATATTTCAGTTTAGATAAAGTAAAAGAGAGAAACTAACTTATTTAGTAAGAATAAAACTAAGCAATAATTAGAATAAGAGAATGAACTTGAACTTTATGATGCTCTGCTTTATAGCATTCATTGTGAGTATAAAATCATTACAACTTCTTTTGTTTCACCTATTCTCCCATATTTTGCAAATACTCATGAAATGGAAACTCTATTTCTTATCTTGCTGTACTTTCTTTATAACCTTAAGAAATCTGAAATTATGCTGGTTACTTTTTCTTGTATTATATGCTTTTTCTTTTGTGCTCAATTAAACCATGTGCTCTATGAAAACAGGGAACAGAATTTTGAGATTTGTTTTTCGAATTTGTAAAACTGCTTAACCCATAATAGGTTATCTCTTTTCAGCAAATGTTTATTTAGGGAAAAATAATAAGTAAAGGAACATATGTCATTAGTATAACTGTTCTTTTCATTAACTGTTTCTTGACTACATTCTCAAAAATTGGTTATATTCTACAACTGTATTTTGCAGAAGAAAAACACTGTGGTAAATGTGTTTTGGAAGAAATATATTTTGTATAGTACAATATTTTAGACCTTAGAGCTTCCAGGTTAGTATCATATGGTTATGTACAAGTAAAGAAAATATTTTTATCAATCACATAGCTAATTTCTTCTGTTATAATTAGCTTCATTTATAAATTTACCAGACATTCCTTTAACCATTTTTTAAAATTTTTATGTATTTTCATTGTTTTGTTTATAAGATGTAGACCTGGCACATTACAATTTAGGGTGAAACAGTTTGAAATACACATCCATAATTTATTTCGCTTGAATCAAAATGCCAAACACTTTCAATTTTATGGATGTTACAGCCTTTAAAAATGTACATACATTTTATGCAATATATTTTGTAAGTAAATAATCTCAATATGACCTTGAAAACAATATGAAAGATTATTAATATACACATAAATTCACAAATATCACTATGTTATGTTGATGCAGAACTAATCTGAGAGACTGAAATGAGCACATTGACTATTACAAATTTATTTTTTATTTTTTCACGTGCCTAATTTTATTTGGCAGTCGTAAGAATCCTTTGGGACTTATAATTGCATTAGATGAAAACAACAGTGCAGTGGGAGACTTTTTCTGGGATGATGGAGAATCTACAAGTAAGTCTCAAAATGATCTGCATTGAAGTGCTCATTCTCGTGATGTGGTTTGGTTTTATTATATAAAGTGCATCAATGATATTGTTCTAGATTTCTGATTACTTTATGAAATTTTAAATTGTTTCAGTTATATATGTTTAATTTTATATCTTGTTCTGTATTTTTTAATATGGAAGTATTTGGTAAGGGTTTATGTCTTTAATGATGCATTAATATATGTAAATTAAAATAGTTAATAAACTTCCAGATTATATCATGTTTTCAACAATTTCAAATGTTACCACTACTTAAAGATAAAACTATATCACTGGAAACATATAAAACTGAAGCATATAAAGCTTCAGTTAATTAATATAAAAATATTTGGGGCAAGATTATTTCAATTTATTTCCATTATTCAGTTTTTATTTCTTCAGCACCAGACTGGAGAATTCATTACATCAAAAATGCAAAACTGAAAGTCGATCCAATTTTGCCAATATGTGTCTAATTAAGACATATGAGTTTATATGATTAGATTTAACCAATAACTTATAACTTCTCCATAAATTTAAAATCACCATTCTATTTTTTAAAAATATGGCCCGTTGGTGTTTTATATGCATGTACAAAGAATCATTTTTAGTCTGTATTTTAACTCACTATATCTAGAAAGAACTAACTATATTCCTTTAAATGTGTATGAAACAATAAATATCAATAACATCATATCAAAGAATAAGAAGACTATATATTAGCATGTTTCCAACATTCAGAAAATGGAACCACTGAAAAAAATTTTGAATTTTTAGTTTTATTTGTGAAAATGTAGATTTTTAAAACCTGAAAATGGAAATCAATAATCCTTTTATAAGACTCATGATACTCACAATGAAGATACTTTGTTTTAACGTAACCTTTATAATATTTTATCAACACATTTAAAATCAAAATTATTGTGTAGAACAGTTTACTGGGAAAGTTTTTTAAATTATTTCTTTATTTTGTGATGCTGTAAATGAATCAAGGGCCATGAATCAGGTAGACAAACACTGTACCACCCTCTCATACCTCCAGTCCACAGAAATTATCTCTTGATGCAAACTATAATTTAGATAACATTCAGTCATTTATCATATGTTAACTCTGTTCTCTTCTGTTCCTCATTTATCTTTCACCTGATGAATATAGTCTTTTTTTTCTTTTATTATTTTACTGACTCCCAAATTCCTACCTGCAGAACAGATCTATATCATTTTACCTCTTTATTTGTATGGCTGACAAAAAAAGTGAAAACATTACCTGCCAAAACAGAATTCGTGTCTTTCTATCATCTGTTTGTTTCACCTGTAGTCTTTCTGTTGTCTCTGTGAGTGGCACTTTTGTAATCACACACACAGATATACACACGTTAACCTCTCCTACTATTCATTTTTCTTTTTTTCCCTGTACACTAACCTTTTTGGTCTTCTTATCACTAAGTGGCCTAAGTAGTCAGCTTTCAATGAGACAATGTTCTGAGCACTTCATTACATAGAAGTTTGGTAAATGCGGTTTCAGCTAGACATAAATTATTTGCAGTCATCAATTAGTGTCGATGAAATCTAATATTAATAGGAAGTGTGTAGGGCATGAGTTTAAGATTGCTCTTATTTCTCAAATAATATAAATATACTAAAATACAACACTTTCTTTCTGCTATAAATATATTGGTAATTTATTTACAAAATTTGTCAACATTATGAAAAAATATAACTTAATCTCTCATTATTCTCAGTTAATATCTGTATTGCTGTTAGTACTAAAATGACTGAAAATACAGAATTTTCTGATTAACAAATCTTTCAGAATGATGTAAATAGTTAAGTAGTCTTTAATTAAGTTTCTAATTCTCATATTTTTCTCAGGGTTAAAGATTTAAATAAATTAATACTAATAAACCCTTGTAAATACTTTGCCTTTTTCTTCAAATTATTGCTAATATTTAATTTCTTTGATAAAGGCATATTGTAAAAGATCTATTACATATACTATATAGAAAATATATTTCTATTTTCTTCATTAAAGTTTATTTTAATTGCAAATTAAAATTTGTGTTAATCCCAAACAAATTTTACATCTTTGTTTTTTTCTCAAATAAATAAAAAAGATAAAGAAAAAAAGAGAAGTGAAATAAAATTTTAACATGCCATTTCTTCCTAGGAAAACTTACTTTTATATGATCTAGTAAGTAGAGAATAATGTATAAATATAGTTCAAAGTAATGAACTTAAATTTTGTATAAGTTTTTACTGCAATTTTGGTTTCTTTGAATTTCTATAAATATCTTAGCATTTTGAAATATTATAGGGCAAATGGGTATTCACTATTTCTATTTACAGAGATATTAAAATACAATTATTTTGTTTATAGACAGTTAAAAAACAGCATAAAGTTATTAGAATTCTTCATTGATAAATGATATATTTTTGAAAAAATTATGGGCTATATAACTAAAAAATTGAAATCAGAGAATTTAATTACATATTTTAATAACTTTTTTCCATTTCAGATACCATAACAAGTGGAAGCTATATATTCTATACATTTTCAGTTTCAAATGTAAGTATTTTCTTTAAACTTACAGTTAAATGCATATTTAAATTGATATTAAAAAGTTATTTAGGAAGATGCTTATGTTTACCTCTAGATTTCAATGAATTTTGATGAAAGACATTAAGTTGTCTAATTTTAATTTTTAAATTATGAAAACATGTCATGCTAAAATTTTATATTTAAGTGCAATAGATGATTTTTATCATAAAATTGATTCTCTGAAGATTTTGTACTTCTTAAAGTACAATATCTGATTTTAAGCAAAATACTCAAGCATAACTTTGACATGTTTCAAAATGTGCCAATATGCTAGTCAGAGTGAGAATCGTGGATTTTGAAGAAAAAGAAAAATAGTACACAAATGTTTCAGCTATTTTCTTTTTGCTGGACCACAATACCTGACGCTCACAAGTTAAAAAAGAAAGGTTTATTTTAGCTCACATTCTGTAATGGTTTCAGTCCATAGTTGGCTGAATCCAAGGCAGGGCAGCACAGCAGAGTAGCCTGGCAGAGGAGAAGCAGTCCATGTCACGACAGGCAGAAAGCAGCATGGGGATATATCCGAACCATGCGCCCAGTGATCCTCTTGCTCCCACCAGGTTTAATCTGCCAGCATCACACCTAGCTATAAACCCATCAGTGAACTGATCCAGTATCACATGCCCGTAATCCAGTACCTCATGCCCCTGACCCAGTCACCTCCCAAAAGCCCCACCTATAAGTGCATGAGACTTTGGGGGAGATCTAGATATAAACCACAGCAAGTTAAACTTTAAATAATTAATAGAGATGATCTTTACAGATATGGGATTTCTTTACATATTCTTTTTTACCAAAATGAAGTTATTCATCATCATCCATCAGGCTAAAATATGGTTATATAGGATCATATATTTGAGTTACATCATAAATAATTTGGGTTACTTTTGAAATCAAAGATCTATGTAATATATACAAAAAAGAATAGCAATTTGCATGCAGAGAGTTGAAGGAATGGAAGATAGATAACTGAATCTTTTCTTTTTTGATATTCTATAATTACTTAGGTCACTATTTAACTTAATATGTAATGCTACATACTTTCTATTTCACCAGAATAATTTAAATATTGCATGCACACATTCATCATATGAGGAAGGAACTACATTAGCATTTGAAACTATAAAAGTCCTTGGTTTAACGGACACTGTTACTGAAGTTACAGTAGCAGAAACTAATCAACAAATGACTACTCACTCGAATTTCACTTATGATCCTTCCAACCAGGTAAATATAAAATTTTTAATATGTTTTATTGTCATTGCTCATATTTAATATTATATAGCTATTAAGGCACTTGGCTTTTTAAGTTCTTTTTCTTCATGACATGCTCTTCCTTCTTTCCTTCTGACAGTTTTTGTTTCTTCTCTTTCTTGTCCCCCATTTCAGCTATTGTTTCTTTTTTACATATTGGCTGATTATCTCTCTATTCATTTGTTTTTCACACACAGAAATAGTGAAGACTATTATAGACAGGAATAATTAAATGGATATTTACTTCCTCAAACAGTGGTAGTTTCCGTGTCAAACAAAGTAATCATATTTTTCATTTCTGTTTATTTCTTGAGAGAACAAACATTTATTGCACACTCTGTATGTTGTTGGTAGTGTTTTAGGGCTTTAAATTTCACATTTCATTAATTCCACAAAGCAACTACTTTTAATAGGAATAATGTCCTCTTTTTACAAAAGAGGAACCTAAGGTTAACACAAAATATGCAATTTCTTCAAAGATTCATGAACATTAAATGGCAGAATTGAGAAATGAACTCACTGTTCATTGTACAGATAATGGTTTTCATCCAACTTCTACAATCTGCCAAAGCTTTCCCATCTTGGAGGTTCTAGAGAGTTCAGTGGCATGATATGTTTTTCCTTTCTATTTTGTTGTTCAACTATTATGCAAAACCAATTATTGATTTCAAAGGACTGCTCCAGTTGCCACATGTTACAAAATGTTAGTTTTAAATTATCCATGGTTACATTAAAGGAAGTGTCTAATGTTTTCTTTCTTTCTTACTTTTTTTTGTCCTCAAAGATTCTCCTAATTACTGATCTCACATTTAACCTTGGAAGAAGTTTTACAGTTCAATGGAATCAAGTTTTCTCTGACAGTGAGAAATTTAACTGTTACCCAGATTCAGAGTCTGTAAATCAAGAAATGTGCGAACAACGTGGTTGTTTGTGGAATCCGGTAATAAGAATTTTATTTAAGACTCATGATATAGTTTCCACATAAGCATTTCAATGTGAATTTTACATATTATGACTTTAATTCTGCAGAATATAAATTCATATTAAGAAAATTCGTATTTGAAATTAACAACTCTGTTAAGTAGTACTTATGCATATTAATTAATTAATTCTTCATAGGCAAAGTTTAGTTAAGTACCAGTCTAAATGGATGTGAAACTTGCTTTCCAGGTACTTTGGATAGGTATTGCATTTTTTACATCTTATTAGGTAATGTTTGTGGTTGACTAGCTCACTTGGGTAAGATATTTTGCAAGTAGTTGGGAATTTTTAAAAGAATCTACCTAGAAACTTGATTGCTTCAATTGTGAAATTGTATAAAGTTGACTACTGAATTAATTTTGTTCCACAGAGTGATGACTCCTAGTTAGTATGACTGTTTTTCTCCCAGAACAATGATGTCTGTGGATGTCATATACTTTTTAAACAGGAGAACAATGTTTGTGGATGATATAATTTTTTAGGTCATATGGGAAATATCCGCTCTTGCTCTGTGTTTCAAATTCTGGGGATTTGGTTATATCATTAGGTTTTGACAAGAGCAAAAAGGTAGTTTCATATAACCAAGGAACTAAATTCATGTGTTATACCACTAAAGTGAAATATATGTGCCAGTAATTCCCCAGGAATGTTTTCATTTGTATGAGGCAATGCATAGCATCTCTGATTCCAAAAAAAATTTATAGTTTTTCTTCTCCATTGCTCAATAAAGTAGCACGATATTTACTACTAGGAAAATTTATGCAAAATACTGAATCAAACAAGAAGGAAAAAGATGTTAATATCAAAGTCAAAATGCATTTTCATTTCTCTCTGTAACTCCTCTTTAAATTGCAGTTCTCCAGTCGAATCTATACTCAGCACCCATTACATTCATAACATGCTCACTTACTTCATTATCAAAATCTGAATGTTAGGTGAGAACATTATTTTTACTAAATACAAATGACTTCTAAACGTTACAATGTGAAAATTTTACTTTTCTTATAACTACTAATGTTTTATGAACTTGAAAACTTTCATACCATGTAAAAGAAGCTTTAATGCTAGGGTATCAGGCACAAGAAAAGCATTGTACCTGATTGTTTAGGGTACTGACATAATTACTTGCCTTTCTTTAAGCAATACTATTTATTTATTTGAAAAGTAGTTATAAGACTTGCTGTGTTCTAGTCACTGCCTCAAAGAAATAAAATAAAATCCTGCTATCCTATTAGAGTTCATGCTGCAGGGTGGGAACACAAATAAGTGTTCAGAAAAGTAGGTATCATGTTAGATACAAGGAGTGATCAAAACATGATGAATGTTTAAAGTAAAAAGATTATTACAGTAAGACACACTGTGATTAATCTGCTTCGAACTACTACCCTTCAATTTGAACACATTTACTGTATTATTTTCACAATCCTTTTGTTTGTTTTGGGTTTTGACACATATACTTGCTACGTAGTTCAGACTGGCCTTCAATTCACAATGTACCTTAGGGTGTCTTGCATCACTACTTGTCTCAGTCTCTGCTGGGATTACCAGCAGGTATTACTAAATCCTACAGTGTTTTTTCAGCCTTCTGAAGCAGTTCCGGAAGTCCTCTTTCCAGAGTTTTTTTATGAGGAATGATTGCATATGCAATGAATGTTTCCATTAAGTACCTTACAACAGAAAGTCAGACTTCTTAAAACAGTACCTTGTGTTTTATCCATCTTATTCCCTGGTGTGCATACCATCTATCTTGTGACTGCCCCCCAAAGTTGAAATGACTATAAAAAGTAAAATGTTTGAATTGACTCAGGACATTGAGATAGCCAAAATTCAACTAAAGGAACTCGTGAAAGAAGACTTCCACAACTGTTTCAGAAAGTGGAACGAACAAAGATGTAAGTGTGTTCTCAGTGAAGGGAAGTATTTTGAGAGAGGTTAGTAGGAATGTGTCTTTTACTATAATAATTTTTTAAAAATTTAGATATTTACCATATATTTTAATCACACATATAATGGAAGAGAATAAAGAAAAAGAAGGAAAGGGAAGAACAATACCAGTAGTAGAGTATTATCTGTTAAATAGAAGAGGTTTGTTTGGAAAGATGTCATTTAATTTACAAAAGAGAAGGAAAAAAGAGGATATAATAATATCTCACAAGAAGAATCATCAATGTGAAATGCATCCGAAGTTTGAATGTACTTAGTACAATTCAAAGTTTGAATGTACTTAGTACAATTCAAAAGTTACAAAAAGATCAGTGTCTCTGAAATAATTAGTAAGGGGAGAAAGAACAGGAAATGACATAATAGGTATATGGAGAGAGATATTATGTATCAATCAATTAGATTATGTTTTGATTTTGAGCTTTACTCTGAGGTAAGGTGGTCCTAGAACACAATGAAAATTTGAGCTTCCATTTCATCTATTTTTCCATGTATTTTCATAACAGCAACTATGTTGAAAGTATAGGTTCAAGGCAAGGAGATCAAGAAATAAATTGTGGTGACAATGTAAACAAAATAAAACATCCAAATCAAATCAGATTAGTAAAAAATGATACACTTTGTACATATTTTTCAGGTAAATCCAAGAAGTGTTATTCTTTGTTTAGATGTAGAATGTGAGAAGCAGAGATGAATAAATAATGACTTTTAAATTTTAGATTTGAACAAACAGAAATAAAAAAAAAGGAGTTGTTATTAACTGAGCCTGAGAAAAGCGTGAGTCCAGAGTGGGTTTAGAAAAGAATTTGTCTTTCAGAAAAATTAAGGTTGACTTTCTCAAAAGAAATTCAAATGCATCTTTCCAGTTGTGAAATATTTTCAATTCAATAAAATTGAGAAATTTTTCATAATTTAAATACAAACTTACAGTTTATACAGTATGGAAAGCCAAGTGACAGGGTGGCATTCTCAAGAGAATGATATGGAATAGGTAGTTCAAAGACTAAACTCTGAGTCGTTACAAGATTTCATCAGCAAAATTAGGAGGAAGGAGGAAGGAGACAGAAAACCTATAGCATGTAATACATAAAGTTGAAAGTGGAATATGTCAGGAAAGGGAAACAAAGTGAAGAATACATTTTAAGGCAGAGAGTGTGAGTTTAAAACTGACATACAGATTTGGGAGCATGGAAGTTCTTGATCACATTGACAAGAAAATTATTGACAGAATGTTGGGGGTAAAAACCCAGCTACAGTGAATTAAGGTAAAAACAAAGGGACACATCCAAGATAGTAAGATAAGGAATATGGTGAAATCATCTATGTTTTGATGTGAAGAAGCAAGAAAAATAAGACAGCAGATGAGGACCTCAGCAAGGTGACAATTTCTGTTTTAAGATCTGAGAAATAAAATCAAGAAGTACTGTTAAGGGCTACAACACGAGCGCAAGGCCGGCCTGAGCTACATAGTGCGACCCTGCCTCAAAAAAAA